>BQNB010133206.1:0-18503 GCA_026074375.1 Tanacetum coccineum
CAGGTATGCCTAAATGTACTTTATTGTGAAACGTAGACGCTTTACGTAACCAATAATAATAAAATATAAAAAAGTTATAAATTATACTCATATTAACTATATAACACTTGTCTGACGTAAACTTTAACTTGTTTGGTGTCCGTTTACGTTGAATGTTGATTTTTAGTTTACGCGATTTAACTATACTATAATAATTAAAAGCAAACGCGTAAAACTCTAAAAATAAATAAGGGTAAGTCTTGAGTCGTAAAATGACGTGAAAATTCAGATTGTTACAAGCTGTGTATTATGACTATACCAAATAGAATACATCTTAAGTGTAGTGACAAAGAGGAGTGAACTTGTGGAACACTTGGGAGAATTGTGTTATGTTTGTTGTGATAGATAGGGGTTTTTTACATATTTCGGTTTTTTTTGTCTTTAAGAAATCCTAAGTCATGTTAAACTTGTGTTCTTGATGTCTGTTGTATACGATGGGTATAATATGGTAAGAGTTCTTGGCAAGTTTTACTGTTCTTCAGGTTTTTGGATAATTTTTTCTTAAGCATATTGCCCATGTGTCTTAGTAACTCGTATATTCTCCATAAATGTTACATGTGTATGTGTTTTACTCCATTATTGAGTTTGCTTTATTTTGATGCTTTTCCTTTTTTTTGCTTTGTGAAAAACATCTTTGTTCAATAATTTAGAGTATGTGTATTAACCTGCTTTGAAGTCATATTTTATGCATACACACTTTTAATAGTTTTGAGTCTATTTGTAACTTGAGTAAGTTCAAAAAATGAGTGACCCGCATGTCTTATATTTTCTCAACCATATTTGACAAAAGAAAATGTCACTTGGTTTTTAATCAGATAGGTTGACCCTTATTGATTCAAACAAAGCTGGATGTCTTATGTCAAAAGATATAATATGTACATAAACCAATCATGAACGAGTTCATCCACCTAACCTTTATATCTCATACTAGCCAAGAGATCCTTTTCTTTATAAGTTGGAAGAAAATCGATGTTCATGTTCGTGGTCGGTGATACTACCTCTAGACAAACCTCTTAACCGTTGCCAGAACTGCTTCCTCTTCCCTATTTTCAAAGGGGCCAAATTGAACTGCCTTCTAAATGATTCAGACTCCAAACCCTCTACCTTTTTTATGTACTCCTTAAGTCCATAGCCGATAACCCAATCTTTGAATCATAGCCACTCATCTCATGATGATGGCTCTCAGGTTGATTCATCAGTTCAAAGTCTAGATCGTCATCACGGTTGTAGCTTCTTGATGCCAGTGATTTCCTTTCATTATCTTTCCTTTTCCTCTATCCTCATAAGATCATTGTCAGAGGAGCTTGGTGAGCTTGCACCAGAACTAAAAATCTCCCTCTTCCAACTTAGAATCGGCCCTCAAATTAGAGCGTCAATTTTTATGCAGGTAAAGCTTCCCATCGTGCGGATACATGCATACTTAAGTTATAAAAACTTATCCTATCTTATTTACATGGGTTATAACTATGTGAATTTATGGCACCATACTACTCTTAAAGTTAGCATCATGTAACCTTACACCCTAGTTTGGATGTCAAGGCATGTCATCAGGAGTTAGGTCCACTTCACTAACTGTCACTGAGATACACTCTTCATTTCTACATAGAAGATAATTTTATAGTTATAGGTTCTGGGAATTGTGTATCTATGACTTTGGAGTCAAAAATTAGTCTTTTATAACCGAATGTCAAAGTTTCAAAACTTACTAGTTATATGGTTTTTTTCTTCAGAACCAAAGAATTATGTGATGGCACAAATGGTTTGGACTTGGGACCAATATGTGGGAGACCGTTGGCTCTTAGCTTCGATTACATAACAAGTGATAGTAGGATTCAAGGGTCTCCTGGTAGTAGGATTCAACGGTGGGCTTGTAACTCAACTTTCCACTGGTTACAAGTACCTTTCTGGAATCGATGTTGAGTCATATAGCAGACATGTTTATATGACCGATGCTAGCTTGACCTATGATATAAGGTAACTTCTGAAAATTGTTCACGGACTAACAAACAGAAAGTCTTTAGAATTATCAAAGTTATATTGGACTAGTTTGATAAGAGTTTCTTTTTGTGTAGAAATATCACACAACCAGGGTTTACACCCGACTGAAGTGGAAGGCTCTTGAAATACGATCCGTATAATCAAACAGTAACTGTTTTATTAAGCGGGCTTTCAGGAGTAGGTGGTCCCACTGCTAATATTCATCGAGACTGTGTTTTAGTTCCAGAGTCTGTGAACAAGACTATCATAAGGTACTGGCTGGAGGGACCAAAAGTAGGCACAACTGTGGTATTCCTTACTGATTGTGGGGACGAGTTAGAGATGCTTGTTTATCATGAGATGTTTGGGCCTATTCTTTTGCACTTTTGTAAACTACTTTGTCAAGTTGTTAAATATCTTGATGATGATTTGTATGTCTATTGTCACACTGCTTTAGGGTCAATGCTTCACAACTACACTTGATTTAGTACTACTAGTAATAAGATTGCCCTTCATGATATTTTCCCCTTTGTTGATGAGCTTGCTAATAAGTTGTCGCAAGGTTTGGTAGACAGTGTAAACTTTCTTTTTGGCCTATCTGAAACTGTTGTCCATGATTTCAAAACCTTTGTGCTATTTTCAATGGATGTGATTGCAAACCCAATGGCTTTTGAGATGCGCATACCAGTTTGTTATCACCATAAACACCCTTGGTATGATCGCCAACTTACCTATCCTTATTCTCTATTTCTTCATTTGTTGGGGAAACTGCAAATGTGCCTTGCTAAAATGGGGGACAATACCAAGTTTAATCCGAAATTTAAGAGACGGCGGATGGGATCAATACTTTTCTATATTGAATCTGTTGCATTACATTGCTCAAAAGTATGAAGGCGTGGAAGAGATTTATTATACGAGTTTGAAGCCTTGCAAGGTTGCTTTTTGCTATCTAATTGTTAATTATGTAAAGAGGGGTGACGAGGATAATTAAGTGGATTCTTGACCGTAAAGATATGACAGACTTTTAAATTGAGGAGGAATTTGGTTATGATGTTGCTTCCAGAGGTGACAAATGACTATGACAACCTACACGAGATGCTTATCAATAGATCAAATTTGTTGGCGGAATCGTTTGAGTCCATCACAGGAGCAGAGATTGCTGCATTGCATGGTCCAATGCATATAGGGTTTATAAACGAGGAAGATACTGGGCCTGGTGTATTACGTGAATGGTTCTTGTTGGTGTGCCAAGCTATATTTAATCCTCAAAATGCCTTATTCGTTTCTTGCCCAACTGACCGAAGAAGATTCTTTCCTAACCCATGTAAGCTTTATTTTTCTATCTTTGCGTATATATATTTTTCTCTTTTATTGCTCTATGTTTTTCATGTGTTTGATATGTTGGCAAGTATGATAATACACATGTTGGTCTGGCTGGTTATGCGGGGATACTAAACAGGTGTAGTACCGGGTCATTTTTTTGATGTTTTAACAGTCAACCCCAGTTTTTTTAAGTGACTAGGACCATGGGCATAAATTTCTGCGAAAAAGTACGTGAATTACTAGTTGAGCATAATGCCTTAGGATACCACTCTTCTTCGCACACCCGTTTTTGGATTTCTTCTATTATGCTAAAGTGGACTATATTTGTAAGGTATCCAGCTTGATTTCTTGAGGTTAATAGGTCTAAGAAGGCCTCACTTTTTATCAGTTGCAAGATTTACCTCAAGGTCATATCAGTATTTAAACTTAACTTAAAATTAACTAACTTATCCGAAAATACCCTCAATATTCAACTCAGGGTCATATCAGTCAACTTTTGTGTAAAATGATTTAGGAGGTTCTATGTTATACATTGATATTACGAATTTGACTAACTAATGTATGCTAATCAGGGTGATGGTAAGAATGTTGGTAACAACACATAGAACACTAGATCTAACTTCTAGTGTAGACGCGAGCCTCACAACAAATCATGGGTCAATGGATATGTCAACATGCACAAGCATAAGATCAGTATTAACCATCACCTTCCAATTCCCATTTGAGAGTAATCTTGCAAAAAGTGTGGCTGCAATGGCTCGTCAATATTAGTATAGTGTCATCAACAAGGTCTAAAGAGTTTCAATGTTCGTATCTCCTTTGAATTTGATTCCTTCTTAGACCCAAAACCATCTCCTGGTTCTCCGAAAGCAAGCAATCAGTAGAGCCAACAAGAGCGATAACAGTTGGTATTAAAGGATCTACGCATAAACCTTAAAAGCATTATTTCATTATTCTTTTTTACGCAATAAGTATTGTATAGAATTAAAGCATTACTTACAAGACATGTTTTCGGTTGTAAGATGTATACCATTTATTACCAACCATCACTACGATAATCTCTCATTTTTTTCGAAAATATATTTTGTACCTTTCTGTTCATGCATTATAGTTACTGCATTATGTTATTTGTTTAGTGTATTATGATGCAGTAAAATATCATTTTGATGCAGTAAAATATCATTTTGATGCAGTAAATTTTTCATTGTGATGCAATATATTATACAATGTGATGCAGTCTAATATACATTGTGATGCAGTAAAATATAAAATGTAATGCAGTAAAATTTACATTGTGATGCAGTTTAATAGCATAGTGATCAGGTAAAGGATACATCAACATGATAACATTGTGAAGTAGAAGTAAAATATAAACATTCAACACAATGTCAAATTCAGTGCATCATAATGTTTGCATGTAGTGCATCACAGTGTATATCCAGTGCATCATAGTATAGAATTTAACATGCTTCTATTTGATGACTAGATATAAGAGTATGATGTACTAGATATAAGTCTATGATGCACTAGTTCTAGCATTATTTGAATAACATGCTTCTGTTTGATGTATGTTACAAGTTGACCCGGTTGATTTATTCTTGTAATGCACCGTAGAACAATATTATTTAGTGCATAATAGTTACTGCATCATGGTCTTATTATTTAATGCTTCATGATGTAGTAAAATTACATTGTGATGCAGTAGATTCATACATTGTGATGCAATAGATTTTTACATTGTAAAGTCGTAGATTATTTTTATAATTTAATGCAGTAAAATTTACACTGTGATGCTGTAACATATACAATTTAATGCAGTAAAATTTATAATTTGATGCTGTAAAATATAAAATTTAATGCAGTAAATTATACATTTAATGCAATAAATTCAGTGCATCATAATGTTTGCATGTAGGGCATCACAGTATATACCTAGTGCATCATAGTATAAAATGTAACATGCTTCTATTTGATGACTAGATATAAGAGTGTGATGTACTAGATATAAGTCTATGATGCACTAATTATAAGGTTAAAATGTAACATGCTTCTATTTTACTGCATTAAATAGTATATTTTACTGCATCATAGTGTAAATTTTACTGCATCAAATTGTATATTTTGATGTAGTAAAATATACAATTTCATGCAGTAAAATATACAATTTAATGTAGTAAATTTTACATTGTAATGCAGTAGATTTATACATTGTGATGCAATAGATTTTTACATTGTAAAGTCATAGATTGTTTTTATAATTTAATGCAGTAAAAAATATAATTTAATGCAGTAAAATATAAAATTTAATGCAATAAATTTTACACTGTGATGCAGTAAAATTTACATAGTGATGCAGTAAAATATACAATTTAATGTAGTAAAATTTATAATTTGATGCAATAAAATATAAAATTTAATGCAGTAAATTTTACACTGTGATGCAGTAAAATTTACATAGTGATGCAGTAAAATATACAATTTAATGCATTTAATTGTATATTTTACTGCATCACAGTGTAAATTTGTATATTTTACTGCATCACATTGCAAATTTTGTATTAAATTGTATATTTTGATGCAGTTAAATATACAATTTAATCCATTAAAATATACAATTTAATACAGTAAAATCAGTGCATCATAATGTTTGCATGTAGTGCATCATAGTGTATACCCAGTGCATCATAGTATAAAATGTAACATGCTTCTATTTGATGACTAGATGTAAGAGTGTGATGTATAAGTCTATGATACACTAGTTATAAGTCTTTGATGTATGTTATAAGCTGACCCGGTTGATTTATTCTTGTAATGCACCGTAGAACAATATTGTTTGCATAATAGTTAATGCATCATGGTTTTATTATTTAATGGATCATGATGCAGTAAAATTACATTGTGATGTAGTAGATTAATACATTGTGATGCAATAGATTTTTACATTGTAAGTCGTAGATTACATTGTGATGCAATAGATTTATATATTGTGATGCAGTAAAATAATACTATGGTGTAGTTGATTTATACATTGCGATGTAGTAGATTTATTCATTGTGATGTGGTATATTTATAGCATTAAATTTTGCAAATAATTAAAAAGAGAACACAAGTACTAGCATGGATTCAAATGTAATTCACTTATAAATATTTATAGAACATCAATGCAACAGTATCTTATTGTTATGAAAAATCATACATTATTTTTTTTGTTCATTTTGCTTGGTGCATCATAGTTTTATATCTAGTGCATCACTTTGAAATGGTACTGAGTTATAGAACACTGTAATCTACATCAGCTATAAATGAAGAGTGACACATACAACATATAGCGTAATTATCTTCAACATATAAAGATTAAAGATGAAGATTATTAGTAACTATCCATATGTCTACGTTTGATGTAACGTCTAACCGTTGGTAAATTTTCCTTATTTTACTATCTGTGTTAGGCTGCATCCATTAATGATACAACTTATACAAAATCTGTGCATTAAAGTAAAATATGTTAAAAGATAATCAATCAAATATCTTGACATGTAATCGGTAAATGTAAAGAGTTTTGCACTTTCAAAGAACTAAGATAACAAACTTTACAGACCTGGATTGCCACCCAAAGGACAAAGGGTTGCAGCTTGCTTATAGTAGCTTGCTGCTGTAGCAAAATCACGTAGATTTGAAGCACCATCTCCATACAAACCTTTGTAGCGAGCAAGGTCTCCCAAGTATATAAAACATTGGTGGCATGATAGCAATCCTTTTTTCATGTCAATAGATTTCTCTCCGCCTCTAGACAAAGAAACATCATTCTGTGGGTCCTCTGAAATATAACCAATAGATAAGCCATACTTTGCCTTGATTTTCACCATCAAATCGTGATAAAATCCAGTAGATTCCAAAAGAAAGGTCTTGAATTAAGAACGGATTTTGGTGATTCGGTCAGGACCAGGTCGTGCGGTGCCTTTCCTATTCTGTGCAGCAGAAGCTTGAGCAGCAGTTAAGTGTGCACGTAGATCCTTAATACGCTTGTAATGCAACTGCCATAGAGCAAATTCAATGTCACGTTGTTCAAAAAAATCTTGGTGTTCAACAAGAATCATCTCAAGAATCTCGCGCATCTGCTGCCAAACACTAGGATCCGATGGAACTCTTGCTTGTGCTGCTTTTCTAAGCTTACTTTCCACTTCAGCATTCTAGAAGAAAAAGATACATGAGATCATCAATTTCAATTCATAAGATAAAATCAAAGGGACTTCATATATATTAGCTTCCTAGCTACATCATCAACATACACAAAAGTAAAAAATTCCACGTGTTGATAGCTACACTCTTGCACTATTCTATCATAAACAAGATCTAGTATACATGAAACTTACAAGGAATTTTCGAAGTTGAATAACAAATATTTACTTTTTATGGCAACCAACTATCCTACAATATCTACACTACAAATCTATCTCACAATTAAACTTTAGTAACTAAAGTGATGAAGAGTTACACACTGATCGTGTACGCTTAGTGCTTGTTATATTGCACACATTGGCAATAGATTACAAGGTTTGGTTGTCTTTTTTTTAACAGAAATATGTTTGTTTCCCTTGACACGCATACTTTGAGTTTTACTTGAACAAAGAAATTAATGCTTATATTCCACACCTTGTCGTAAAGACGTTGACCGCGCTCCCGTGACGATTTACGCAGAGTATTATTCATTGGAATAATCATTTTCCATCAAACAAGTCTAACTATACTTGGCTTCAAAAGATCTGATTCGAATAGCGATTCAACATATACTCCGTAAATTGCATTACACATACCATGATTAAGTCAATATGCAAGTAAACTCAAGAAACCAGCTCATGAATATACCAAACCTAGACTGCATCATCTTATAATACCATTTGCATCCATCACTCAAACACACCTAACCTAGACTCATACGCCACAACAAATCCCTACTGCATTGGTTCTTTAGAGCAACTTCATTAATAGCACACAAACACACAGACAAACACTTTTCGACAACTAAAATGCTCTACGCATAACCTAACCTAGATTCATACTCCACATACAAGTTCCTACTACATCACTTCATAAAACCAACTACATCAATAACACATAAAGACACATGTATACACTTTTTGCCAACTAAAAAGCTCTGTGTGTAAACTAATCTAGACTCATATGCCACATACATGTCCCTACTACACCACTTTATTACACTAGCTGCATTAATAGCACACAAACACACATATATAGTTTTTGACAACTAAAATGCTCTACAGGTAAACTAACCTAGACTCAACACCAGCCTCATTAATAGCACACAAACACACGCAATACACTTTTCGAAAACTAATACGCTCTGCGTGTAACGTAACCTAAACTCATACGTCACTTAAGTCCCTACTGCATCACTTCAATACAACAACTACATTATGCATTTAAACACACACACACGCAGACACTTTTCGGGCACATCAAACACATTTCGCCTAACCTAATTTAACCTCATATCCAACTAACATCTACCTATTGCTTCACTTCAGTACAACAACTGCATTAATCATTCAAACATATACAAATTTGTTTTTCGGCAAATAAAACTCGCTTAGCCTAACCTAATCTAACTTTATAACAACTAACATCTACCTACTGCATAACTTCATACAACAACTGCATTAATCACAGACATACTTACACATTTCAAAACCTAAAATACTATGCGCGTTACCTAACTTAGATTCATACACGCTATACAAGTTACTAGTTCATCACTTCTTTATAAAAACTGCATCACTAAGAAACAAACACACAAACATACACTTTTCAAAAGCTAAAACACTCCCCTCTATACAAGTTATTACTGCATTACTTCTTTATAACAACTGCATCACTAAGAAACAAACACACATACATACACTTTTCAAAACCTAAAATACTATGCGTGTTACCTAACTTAGATTCATACACGCTATACAAGTTACTACTGCATTACTTCTTTATAACAACTGTATCACTAGGAAACAAACACACAAACATACACTTTTCAAAACTAAGACACTCCCCGCTATACAAGTTATTATTGCATTACTTCTTTATAACAACTGCATTACTAAGAAACAAACAAATAAACATACACTTTTCAAAAGCTAAAACACTATGCGTGTTACGTACTTAGATTCATACGCGATATACAAGTTATTATTGCATTAATTCTTTATAACAACTACATCACTAAGAAACAAACACATAGACATACACTTTGCTAAAACTAATTAGCTAAAACTACGCCAAGCGCCAAAATCAACAACATGTCAACGCGCAAGTAGACCCATGTATGCCTGTATAGAATCCTTGTTGGCCAACATCACTCCGACCAAGTAGTTTCTGCTGCAGTTTGGGAAAGCTTGGCATTCTTAGCCGCCAATGCTCACGTGGCTTTTTCTTTCTGGTATCCCATAAACCAATAAAACATGTGTACATCTCGATAGAAAGCATTTCATGGTTTCGGTTGATGTACAGTTAACACAATATATAGGACATAAGATATAATTTTATTAATTAATAAATAAACACAGTCTAGTACATCAATCATTATGAAACAAACATGAAGTATTAGAATGATATGGCGAAAGATGTCTATATGCATAAGACTCTTATGGCTCTTTTCTTTTTTCTTATTATTATAATTTTTATATTATATATAGCAAAATAAAATGTTTTTTTTCTTTTTTATTGTTTCAATGCATTTGTACAAAAAATTCTTAGATTGTTTATGAAATAAATCTAAGATGTGCACTCACTTAAAAATCAATAAAGTCTAGCCGAGAAACATAATGAATTCTATTTTCTCCACTTCAGATAGCATGTGAAGTGACACGCGATTAGAAACAAAGGAAAGAATAAAAGAACAAAATGTTAATACTTATATCCGGATATAAAAGATAACATGACAACCCCCATCTGTTCACCAAAATCAGCAATAGAAAGTATCAGCTAATGTGCAAGTTAACCATGGGAAACATTGTGGAGTAGGAAGTGTGTCTGTTTATTTCTTTATAAGATCTCTTTAGAGTTTAGTGATGAATGAACGCAATTGGCTAACTTGTCAGTTAAGCAAAAAAAGGTATAAGTGAAGCTCGTATAATTTAAAATGTGTGTGGGTGGGTGTGTGTATACACATAATCAACAGTTATATGAACTTAATATTTTGTAAATTTTCCACTATTACAGACCTTTAAGCCATGGTTTTAACCATGCCACATTTAGAAAAGACTTGGTTTAAATCTACACAATAAGAGTGATATAATGGAAATATTAAAGAGACACAGTTAGTTACACGGGTTAAAGTTGATAAAGCAAGATCTGCTAAAGCAGAATGTTTACCTTGATTGGGCGTAAACATTCAAGAACAACCTTCGTAAGTACATACACCATTAGCACGATTATTATCATATCTCTTGAGTTTATAATCAACACTATTTGGCATGCATATCTATGTAACGCTTCATGAAACTCGTATACATTTGAGAGCTCCTAACCAACACCAGAAATGGTTGATTTCTAAGCAGATACTACAGTCTCAACTAACGCGTCGTCATCAATAACGACAAGAGCAGAGCGTCCCACAAACTCATCATTGCTTGATCAGTGCTAGGTCGTGGGTAGCGTGCTCTTTTTCTACGTGATTTTGCCTCCATAGAATCACTCCTTTAGCAGCTGATCGACCACTTTTTCTTTGTGATTTTTTAGATAGATCATTGAAACAATAAAACAACGAATATAAAAAACAGGCATTCTAATTAAGGGCGTCAAATACAGGATACCTAAACTATGAATACTAAAAACTATCCACTTTTGTATTAGATCAACTTCGAACTGAATGTGTGTTTTTAAGAATTTTTAAAAAATTCTTTATAGTCTACGTTTTTTGTTCTGACCCAAGGTCAATTATCTTAATCATTTGATAATTGATATTTTATTTCCATAACATGTTAGTTGTGTTAGTGTTAGAAAAAAGCTTATTGAAATGCAATTTATCACAAAAATGCCAAAGAAGAGCATGACTGATAACCGAAGAGAATACCTATTGTTTCAGAAGCTGCTGGGATTATTTTTTTGTTGTAGGTTCCTGCTAATATGGCACGCCTTTATCTATTGTTTATACATAGGCAATGTTGAACTGTATTAATAGGGGTAATGTGATGTTTAACTACTGTACTTATACAACAATAATAAGCTAGAAGAAAAAATACCTGAAAGAGAGCCTCCCCTTTCAATTCAAGTACTTTCTCTGAATATCAGCTTATTAAAAATATCATCCGAGGGACCAATGTTCTTGTAACTATTAACTCACTTATTATATTAAGCATGCGCTTATTGTAAATAGTCGAGCCGCTGCCTGAAAAAGAATGTAACAATAGAGTGTTATTACTAAACTTTTTATATCCAAACAATTATATATCATAACTTTTATGTTTATATAAGATTTATTTACCTCAAAAGCAACTCTGAGAACCATGCTAGGAGAGGTCGTATAACTTCAACTTTCCACTTTCTGCATTCTTTTAAAAATGACGATTGAAGTTTTCTAAGACCACATTTTGTTGACCCATTACTGTTATAGAAGAAAAATATCAAAGATAGCAACATTTTGTTTAGCCATAGTAGTAAATCACGTAATGTAGTAGCAAACCCGCATCAGTAGCAGCAAGACGCGTCAATGGCTGTAGCAATCTACGTAAAACAGCAGCACATAGATGTTGTTCAGTACATAATTAGTAATCCTAAACACCTCCTTATCACTTTTAGCTACAAATTTGGACATAAGCTTATAAAGAAGAAAAAATAAGTAATCGAAAACACCCTTTTATATCACTTTTAGTCACTTCAGCTATAACTTTGTACAAATGCATAAAAGTAGAAAAAAATATTAATACGAAATACCCACTTTATTATTTGGAGTTGCCTCAACCAAAAAATAAATACATATGTAGATAATTATAAATAAGAAGTGCTCCCAAATAAAAAAGGGCGTATTGATGATTTCACATACTAAGCAAAAGCGATGAGTATTGGTGCACAATTATATACATTAAAACTATTGATAACTTTTCAGTGTAGTCTATACGGTAGCCAATGACAGCTTTATAGTATAAACGGACCGTAAACCATTGATAACTTGTATTTCGTTACCAATGTACGTAAGAAATATAGACCTTTGGTATCACTAAATGGTGCGTGGCACGTCAACGAATAACTACTAACTGACTCACCGTTTTATTACAAAATAATTTTTCTTTCGAAGTTATACATAAAGCTTCAGGTTGCTAACAATGTTTATACAAAAATGAACCAGTCTCACTGCATAATACAAAATAAAAAAAATGAGAGAATCGGTATAAGTTGTCTTACTCGTATGGAGTTGAAACCGGTATGCCACGTGCTGCTTTGAACTCCAATGGTGTAATCAGTTCTCTCATGATGATGTCAGCTATATATTCTGCATCGCTTTCGATATGATTAAGCCAATGAAGCATTGCGGCTAGTTTATTTTTGGCTGGATACCTGATAATTTCATGTATATATATAAACAAAACGTCTGAAATCCGCAAAAAAAGATGCAAGTTTCAGACACTAATACTTACCAATTGCCTGTTAATGGATCCCGACTCATAGATGGAACATCGGGCGGGCCGACTCGTAGATGGGAGATAATTTGTACAGAGTCTTCAATCACGGCCTCATTGACTGATATTCTAAACAACATTAACTCCTCTTTCAAAGCCAAAATTGCTAAAAAACATCAAAAAATAACAATCAATTATAGTCTTCGCAGAAAATAACAGTTACATATACTTCGTAAAAAACATAAATGCATACCTCGTTCCTTTGAAAATATGCTTCATGAGAAAATTGAAATTCATCAAATAAGAAAATTGAAATCAAAAGTGTTGACACAGGGTGATATAGTCATCTCATATCGAGGATTTAAAAACTAAATTCAATATTTAAACTGGAACACCATGAAGTTTAATCCAAACTGGAACAGTACCGACATCTTCTTTCAACAGGTTCACATCCAGATGCCATTTCTTTAGAATAAGTGGATTATTGCGAATAAACCACGGACCATTTTCAAACATTGCATTCAAACCCTTCATAGAACAAAATCGAAAAGAAAATAAGCATGTAGATGAGCTAGATGGTATGTGCCTAAATACACATACCTTTGACCTTTAAAACCGGACTTAAATGACCAAAAAACGTACCAAAAATATATTGTATTTGTATGTTTTTACTTATATTGTGCAGGAAACGGATATCCGACAAAAGGACGAAAAATCAAGCCAAAACGGACAAAACCGAGCACGGAATGGAAAAGCGTGGAAAAGTCAAAGTCAACCCCGACAAAAGTCAAAGGTCAAAGTCAAAGCCGAAACCGAAGAAATGTTAAATGGGCCCACCCGTACCCATCTAATGGGCCGGGTCAGCCCATTTAAACATTATATGAAGACCTTATAAGCCTTTTAGGCTTAAAAAGCCCAAAGTCCCTTTTAATATTAACCGGCCCAAACAGTTAAAATATGAGCCCAATCCATATAACAACCGTTAGCCATAACAACCTTTGTAACCATCCCATCGTTAGTCCTCCAAGGGCTAACTGTGCAACATACCACATAACATCAAGGACTGAAATTGCCAAATCCAATAACTTTTATCACCACTTGGACTTACCATGCTATATAACATATCACAATGAGGGACCAATGTTGCCAAACCCACAAACCTTTCACCCTGTTAAACCCAAAACAAAATTTCCCGCCCAATTCCCCTGTCACTATTCAACCATCTCTTTCACCTCTTTTTCTCTGCAAATTGACAAACCAAAGTCACACCCCATCAGCCCCACACCACAAGCTGCCAATTGCCACCTTGGCAATCCCCTTTGTTTTCATTGGTTGAAGGAAAATTACAAAAAATGAAGGGTTATGATCATTTGGATTGGGCACCAAGAAATTTCAATGGCTATGATCAACTTTGGGACTTCTCTCACACAACAAACACAACTTCAAGCTTACTCAGTAAAGAAGCACATTTGAAGACAATGTATGAAGACCTTTGATATAAATATAGGACCCTTATAGTTTAGTTTCCTTTGTCGAATTTTTGTTAAGTCCAATCTTGTATTAACAAAATTAGTCTAATTTTAATACTGCAATTTACTTTTCATTGTCATTTAAATACTTGTCATTTAAATTCTTGCATTGTAATTTTCTTAAGTTAATGAAATTTTAAGCTTTCTTTAAATTATTGTCATTTACTTTTATTGTCTTTTAAATACTGTCCTTAAGCTCTTAATATAAGTTTTTGAGTCATTAAAAACTCATATAAAACCTTGTTTTTGTTTCTGTCTAAAAAAATCAAAAATCACAAAAAAAAGAATCTGTCAAATAAAGCAAGGAGCAAGGTGAATATTGGATGGCCTTGGTTTAGAGCTTCTTGGGAAGCTATAGGAAAGGTTGAGAAGCTGTTTGAGAGCTTATTGTCTTGCCCTTAAGCTTTGGACTCTTGTAAGCTCATTTTTTACAATTTTGGCATTTTACTCTTCATGTGCTTATTTCCTTCTTATTTATGCTTATTGTAGCTTATTTATGTTGCTTATTACTTGTTTATGCTTGTTTATTGCTTTAATGTAATTTATTTAAGTTTTTGTTCAAAACTGCCCTTATTTGCCCTTTAACTGCTTGTTTGCTTATTTGCTTACTTTAGAACCTGTGCTTTTTGTGCTTATTATTGCTTAATGTCAACTTTCATTTATCTGTTTTCACAAAACTTTGCTTAAATCTTTTGTAATCAGCTTTAAAAAGGACTTTTCTCACTTAAAGGGGTGTTTGGTTTAAGACCCAAAGTGGGTCAAAATAGTCTAAAAACTATTTGGGTCACTTGTTCACTTTAACCAGCTCATTTTAGTTATCACAATCTGTTTTAAAAGTTTTTTAAAGGTTAAAAGCTTGTTTAAAGGTTTGGTCTAAAAGTTGTGTAAAACTGTTGGTGACGAAACAGTTTTATCAAGCTTTTTGGATTAAGATTTTTTGGCCAGCTTGTAAGTGTTGTTTTGTGTTGTTATTAGTGATAGAATGCACTAAGTTTATTGTCGGTTAAGGGTCTTTTGTTGCCTTTGTTTTTGTACAAAATCTGTCAAAGTTTTTCTTAAGTGTTTTTTTAGCCTAAAACTGCTTTGTTTCAATTTCAAAATTAGTTTAGTTAAAATTGTTTTTAGTGTCTGAAATCAAGAGCATAAGCTCATTGGAGGTCAAACTCCATCTGTTTTAACTTATTTTTCAATTTGAAGCTTATTTTCTAGCTTATTTTTAGGCCTGCTTATTGTATTTGGTCATTTTTAAGAAAACTAAAAAGTTACAAGCAGAGTGCAAACAGCCTTTTCTTAAGCCCTTTTTCTTAGCTTATATGATTTTCAAACTTTTTTACCATTTGGTGATTTTAGTAGTTTAGAAGCCAAGCTTTAAGCCCATATAAGCTGTTAGTCCATAAGGTTCCATATAGTGGCTTAAAAATAAGCCCAAAAGTGCCACCTTAGGCTGTTTGCCTGTCAGCTTTTGTCCCTTTTGCTTATTGCTTATTTTTAGCTTTTCTGTTTATTTCCTTTGCTTATTTTAGTTTAGACTTGCTTATTAGGTATAGGTGAATATCTGTGTTTGCTTATTTTGCAGTTTCATTTGCTTATTTGAGCTTAAAAAGCAAACCAGTTTAGCCTTTTAGTTACTTAGTTAAAAAAAAGCCAAATCTGTCATTTTCTTTTGCTTATTTCGTGCTTATTTTTTACGTTTTAAAAATCTTTTCTTCACAAAAGTTGTTAATTTACAACTTATTTATAAGATGTGTAAGAAAAGTTAAAAAAAGGGCAAAAGGGGAAGGTGGAAGTCCAAGGTGAGCAGGGCAGGACCTCAACACCCTCATCCCTTTTAACTCACACACCACACACCACTCGCCCTTGGGTCTTTTTTGGTTTTCTTTTGCACCATTAATTACCTAACCACATTTTGGGTCTTTATTCCTAGTTATACGCCGTAGCTTGTTTGGGCTTATTGTTAGCTTATTTGATAAGCTGGCTTAACCAGCTTATTTTTCCTAGCTTCCTTACAACATTTAGGACTTTTGCTAAAAAAAATTAGATTTTTTATAAACAGTTTAATAGTTTTAATATTTAATTTAGTTTAAAACAGTTTTTAATTCATAATAAATTATTAAAAAGTCAAAAAATTATAATTCATTTTTTTAAATTTTCTTTTATCATTTAGGACCTAGGAAAATTAAATTTGCACTCGTAGGTTTAAAATTTCAAAATTTGGTTTTTTAAAGAACGGGATTTGACCCCGTTCTCGTTTTTAGGTTTAAATCCCTCGTTTGCTTTTGTTTTTAGGTTTTCCTTATTCGTTTTTGCATTTTAAGTATAGAAATTAGAAAATCAAATCCAAAACCCTTTAACCATTCAAAAACGCGATCACAAACGTAGCTTCGATTTTCAATTCACACCTCGTTGGGACTACGACCCGGGAGATTTTAGATTTTGCTTTGGTTAAAAGCAAATTTCTTTGAAATCTTACGGAATACTTACTATCATTGATCTTTTTTCCTTACGTATTTATATTTATATTTATTATATATTTATATATACCAAAAAGGATCGAGTCACTAGACATCGATCAAACCAGCTCATATTTACCCCAAGTGTTTCTAACATAGTTAGCAATAACAGGATAGGTCAACCGCTTCCCCAAGAAATAACCATAAGCAGTATTGACAAATCGCTCACTTATAGCTCTAATAGACTCCACCGGGACAACCACATCAATCCCATTACCCCCGGTGTAAACAAAGTATGAAAATTCACTTTTGTACCACTTGGTTTACCAGTAACATTAGCATATGAAGACTTACCGGAGGCATTACCAGCCGAAGTAGTTTCTTGCGTAGGTAGTGGTGGGAACGATCTCAAATCAGAAGTATTCACCACAGGACTTATATTTTTCTTCTCCACAGTCTCTTCAACCACTGATGGTGATTCTACCTCCATTGTAGTAGGCGAGGATACAATGACCGTATCCTTTTCTGCAATGTTAACCGATCTTTGTTATTTTTCCTTTACACCTCCCCCCCCCCCACCCCCCCCATAACAAGAGATATACTCTTAAAAACCGAAGCTATTAATAGATCAAAGATCAAAAGACTAATTACCATGAAACCCTAAGCTAACTAGTACAATACCCGTGCGTTGCCCGGGTTTATCGATTCAATAATTTACAAAACATGTAACTTTATTTACTTTATAAACAAATAGCTAAAAAAAATCATACATCAACACAACAAAAAACTAACGATTTGAAAGTGGAGATGGTTCTAGTTGTTTAAAGAAAGTATAAATCTAAATATTACTATCAAAGTACTAAAATAAAATGTTTGAAACAATGAAACCCATTAAGTGTAGCTAGAGTGATTTAAATTGAAAATGCAAATAACTTTATGAAAACAAACATCTTATGATGAATTTAAAAGATTACGCACAACTAATTACTAAAAGCGTTTATGCTCAATATTGTAGAAGCACATAAAACCTTTTATGAATTTCAACCATTAAAAAGGTCAATTCCAATCACCGTCGCATTAAATAATCTTGGTTTCTTTTCTTCCTCTACATATGTGCCATTGACAAAACATCATCTAATTTTATTTCCTGCATATAAATAAAAAATTAAAATTAAAAAAAATCATAAGATACATTTTTTTGAACGGCTCATAAAATACATATTATTTTTTCATGTTGTCGAGTTTGCCTCCTTTTTTCTTTTTTAGATGGGCAATCAACTCATCAAGCATGGAATTGGTATTCAGTTTCACATAGCGGGCTATCATGCTGTTGTTTAAAGACGAGAAACAACATTAGGCCTTCAAATATGAATATGATTTCTTTTAATAGCAAAACACAAAAAATGTAGAAATGAATATTACCTCATGGGTACAGTATCCACATTGTTCCCAGCTAGCTATGCGAAGGAAGAAGAAAATGTTTGGTCTTTATAAAAGTAATAGAAATTGGCGTAAGATGTTAAAGTATAAAACTGAAAAAGTGTAGACATGAATTT
>BQNB010133208.1:0-12069 GCA_026074375.1 Tanacetum coccineum
CATTAAATTGTATATTTTACTACATACTGCATTAAAATTATATATTTTACTGCATCATAGTGCAAATTTTACTGCATTAAATTGTATATTTTACTGCATCACGATGTAAATTTTACTACATTAACATGTATATTTTACCGCATCAGATTGTAAATTCTACAACATCACAGTGTAAATTTTACTGCATTAAATTGTGTATTTTACTAGCATCACATTAAAAATTTTACTGCATTAAATTGTATATTTTACTGCATCACATTGTAAATTCTAATGCATTAAATTGTATATTTTACTGCATCACAGTGTAAATTTTACTGCATTAAATTGTATATTTTACTAGCATCACAATGTAAATTTTACTGCATTGAATTGTATATTTTACTGCATCAATTGTATATTTTACTGCATTAAATTGTATAATTTACTGCATCATAGTGTAAAAATTACTGCATTAAGTTATATATTTTACTTCATCAGTGTAAATTTTACTGCATTAAATTGTATATTTTTCTGCATCACATTGTAAATTTTACTACAATAAATTGTATATTTAACTACATCACTTTGTAAATTAGATTGCATTAAATTGTATATTTTATTGCATCATAGTGTAAATTTTACTACATTAATATGTAAACTTTACTGCATCAGATTATAAATTTTACTACATCACAGTGAAAATTTTACTGCATTAAATTATATATTATAATGCATGACAGTGTAAATTTTACTGCATTAAATTGTATATATTTCTGCATCACATTGTAAATTTAACTACATTAAGTTGTATATTTTACTACATATTGCATTAAAATTGTATATTTTACTGCATCATAGTGCAAATTCTACTGCATTAAATTGTATATTTTATTGCATCACATTGTAAATTTGAGTACATTAATATGTATATTTTACTGCATCAGATTGAAAATTTTACTACATCACAGTGTAAATTTTACTGCATTAGTTGTATATTTTAATGCATCACAATGTAAATTTTACCGCATTAAATTGTGTATTTTACTAGCATCACATTGTAAATTTTACTGCATTAAATTGTATATTTTATTGCATCACATTGTAAATTTTACTGCATTAAATTGTATATTTTAATGCATCACAGTGTAAATTTTACTGCATTAAATTGTATATTTTACTAGCATCACAATATAAACTTTACTGCATTTAATTGTATATTTTACTGTATCAATTGTAAATTTTACTGCATTAAATTGTATATTTTACTGCATCACAGTGTACAATTTACTGCATTAAATTGTATATTTTACTGCATCACAGTGTACAATTTACTGCATTAAATTGTATATTTCACTTCATCAGTGTAAATTTTACTGTATTATATTGTATATTTTACTACATACTACATTAAAAATGTATATTTTACTGCATCATAGTGCAAATTTTACTGCATTAAATTATATATTTTATTGTATCATGGTGTAAATTTGAGTACATTAATATGTATATATTACTGCATCAGATTGTAAATTTTACTACATCACAGTGTAAATTTTACTACCTTAATTGTATATTTTAATGCATCACAGTGTAAATTTTACTGCATTAAATTGTATATTTTACTAGCATCAATTATAAATTTTACTGCATTAAATTGTATATTTTACTGCATTATATTGTAATTTTAATGCATTAAATTGTATATTTTACTGCATCACGGTGTAAATTTTACTGCATTAAATAGTATATTTTACTAGCATCAATTGTAAATTTTACTGCATTAAAAATTGATTTTAGTAATAAATGTTATATGTTTTACAACTGAAAACATGTATTATAAGTAATGATTTAATATTCACAGCATCAGAATGTTGGTTTTTCTGCATCATAGTTATTTGTTACTACATCACTATTTAAAGCATCATATTATTTATAGTTTAATTCAATTGTGTTTCATCATGTTTACATAATATGATGATGCAATAGTTATATACAATGTGATGCACCAAGTCTAATTCAAAATCAGTGTATCACAATTTATAATTTAGTAAAACCTTTTACTCAAACGGATGCCCTAAAGTACCTCAAACAAATGCACTAAAATGCATACTTATCGAAAAAAAGTTGAAAAAAAAATTTCAAAAAAAAAGTTTGTGAAAAGAAATTTTTGGAAAAAAAAAATTTCAAAATTTTTTTTCAAAAAAAAATATTTGGAAAAAATATTCAGAAAAAAAATTTCGGAAAAATTTGTTATTTAAATTTTCGGATTTTTGTTTTAAATTTTCAAAAACAAATTTGAAAATTTTTAGAAATTTTTACAAAAAAAATCCGAAATATTTTTTTCAAAATTTTTAAATTTTCGAACTTTTTTTCAAATTTTTGATTTGAAAAGTATAGATTTTTTCAATTTTTTTAAATTTTTCCAAATTTTCGAATTTTTTTTTAATTTTGAACTTTTTTCAAATTTTCAAAAAAAAATATCGATTTGTTTTTCAAATTTTCAAAGTTTATTTCAAATAATTGAATTGAAAAGTATCGATATTTGTTTTTCAACTTTTCAATCTTTTTTCAATTTTCGAACTTTTTCATATTTTCGAACTTTTTTTTTCAAGTTTTTGAACCTTTTTTCAAAATCTCAAAAAAAAAACATTGATTTTTTTTCAAATTTTCGAACTTTTTAAAAAATTTCGAATTTTTTTCAAATTTTCAAAAAAAAGTTTCAAAATTTTTTTAAAATTTTCCAACTTTTTTTCGAATTTTCAAAAAATATTGATTTTTTCGAAAAAAATTTTCTCAAGTTTTCGAATTTTTTTCCTACTTTTCGAATTTTTTTTTATTTTCGATTTTTTTTTTCAAATTTGCGAATTTTCGAAAAAAAAAAATTGGAAATTTTGTAAAAATTTTTGATTTTTTATAAACTTTCGGTTATTACATTGGGAAGCAAGCTTTTAAAATAAATGACCAACCCTCTCCTTTTGCAAGCAATTTCTATGGAATTCTAGGAATATTAGGACCTATGTAGTTTACTTCTATGTATGTTGTATTAATATGCTTCAAGCATATTATTTCTATTTGATGTATGCATGATTACGTTTTATACATAATTTTTATGTTTAATGAATGCTCCTTAGTCTTACATTTTTTATGCATGTGTTTTCTTGGTTGAAATTTTCACATCCATAAAAGTTAAGCCTAGTTGATATATATTAGTGATTGTTAGTTTACACAAATAACTTGCCACTTGTTAAGCATTATCAACATGTTTAAATATTTTTCCTATTTGCTACATGTTAGAGATAGTTGTCTTGTTCTTCTAACTTGTTTTGTAGCAAAGTTATAAATAACTCAATTCCTTGGTGCCCTCGAACGAGGGGGAGTACACATCAAGGGGGAGCGTTCATCCCGTTGACTTTTCACATATTCATTGACAAAGCCTTTTTGATTCTACAAAAAGGGGGAGAAATGGAAATAAAACACGGTAAGAGTGAATTAGATAGTTGGTATGTGCTTAATTACACATACCATTTTCCATTAAAAACGGACTTAAATGACTAAAAACGTACCAAAAATACATTGTATTTGTATGTTTTGCGTTTGTATTGTGCAAGAAATGAATATTCAACAAAAGGACGAAAAACAAAGCCAAAAACGACAAAACCAAGCACGGAATGGAAAAGACAAAGTCAAATCGAAGCCAAAGTCAGTCATAGTCAAAAAGTCAACAGGAAAGTCATCCCCGACAAAGTCAAAAGTGATCCAAGTGGAGAAAATACAACTTGAGGGACTAAAATTGTCAAACCTCAAGTTGTATTACAAGAATAAAAAGACAAGAGCTGAACTTGCAAATTGGGTGAAGTATAACTTTAGGGGCCAGTTCTGCCAAGCCCCTAAAGTTGTATCATAAAGGGACGAATTTTGCAATTAGTATGTATAGGTTGAAGGGGCAATTCTGCCAAACCTTCAAACCTGTATTATCAAGGACGAAATTTGCAATGAAGTTATATGAGATGAGGGGCAAAAGCTGCCAACTTACCCAAAACCATTTTTCCCGCCCAACAAAGCCCTGATACAACTCACGGGTGTCGTCCCACCCTTTTACCCTGCAACCTCTACAACCCCTTGGGTGAGACATCTCACCCTCATCCACTATCACCACCTCCTCATGTATAATTGCCAAGTTGGCAATCCCACCACTTTCCAAGCTTTTTGATGGCTGTGATTGACTCAAAAGAAGCACAAAAGAAATTAAAGGCTGGGATTTGTTTTAGAATCACCTCACACAACAAGCACACTTGGGTTTTTGTCTCTACAAAGAAACACAGAAGAAAGAAGAGAAGAAAGACGAAGAAACCAAGACCTTAATTCGTTTTATATAAATAGGGCCATTGTAACCCAAAGCACCGGGGGGTCGTTTTTATTTTTTGATCTAGTTCTTAGTTAAATTTCAGCTTATTTTTATGCAATTTTATTTTTCCAAGTCTTGTAACTTTAATTTTTGTCTTAATGCAAATTTGGAGTTTTTAAGTCAATTCTTGAATCTTTGTATTTCCTTTGTTAAAAGCATTACTTAATATGTTTTAAGTCTTATAAAATCATATAAGTCATTTGTTTTAACTCAAATACTAAGAAATTAAGTAAAGTCACAGAAAATTCCACACTCAAATATACCACAGCTTATGGATGATAAGCCAGTTCTGGATGGGCTTATGGACACTACTAGCTTGTTTTACACAAGCTAGAGCTTGTAGATTCTTTGTTTAACCCTGTTTTGAGCAAGGGTGTTGTAAGTCTCTCTTTTTCTTATTTTTCTTATTTACTGTAGAACTGCTTATAGTGCTTATTTGTTACCTATATTTGCTTATTTATGCTTTATCATGATGTTTAGTGCTTATCTTGCTTAGTTGTTAGTTTAAAAATAGTTTGTGTCACTTTCTTAGTTAGTACTGGTAGTATGTTTAGTTAATACTGTTAGATTGATTTAGCTTATTTAAGTGCTTATTCTTGATTGAAGTCTGCTTATAAGTGTCTTATTTTGTTATTTGATAATCTGTTTTTAACAATTTAGGACCAAATCAGCTTAAAATAAAAAGAAAAATGATTTTTGAAAACTTTAAGGGGTGTTTGGAACAAGCAGTACTAACCCATAGTTAGTACTGCTAGTTCTCTTTTGGGATTTTCAACTAGCAGTACTAACTCAAAGCTAGCAGTACTAACTCTAAGTTAGTACTGTTAGTTAAAACTGTTAGTTCATTTTAGCTTATCAGCTTATTATTTCTGCTTATTTAAGATTTGCTTAGCTTTTTAGAGTAGATTAAGCCATTTTCGTTTACTGTCTTTAGTAGAGCTTACTTTAGCTTATTTGCCTTTTCAAGCAATTTTAATAGTATATCAGTTTGTAGCTTTTTAGCTTATTTGCCACTTTTGTTTTGTGCTAGTTGTTATTCTTACTGCCTGGAGGCTTATTAGAGTTAGTTAAAATAATCTATTTTTAGCATATTTGCTTTATTTCTTATTTCATTGTGTTTGTTAAAAACTAGCAGTACTAACTCAAAGATAGCATACTAACTCAAAGTAGTTTGTTAGTTAAAACTGTTAGTACTGTTGTTAGTACTGCTGAGTTTCTCATGCTTAACTTAGTTTAATTGCTTGCTGAATTTGCTTATTTAGAGTTAGTCTAGCTTATTTGGTTTGTCTTAAGCTTATTTGAGCTTATTTGTGTCTTAGTATAAAAGTTTTTAGTGTTTTTACCATTCCTAGCCTTTATGCCTGCTCTAGCTTATTTTCCTTGCTTATCTTTTCGTGCATTTGCTTATTAGGTTTAGTGCCCAATCATATCCTTGTCATATTCAAACATCGATTATCAATTCGTCATTCGATTTTCCATTCAAGCCTCGTTGGGACATAACGACCCGGAAACACTCTATACTACTTCCGGTTTCATTGATTTCGTGGATTTTGATCCTTGTTATATATTTATATTTATTTATATTTATCTATATATAAAAAGGAGTAAGATTACGCGAGTCATGAGGTCAAGCGTCTAAAGCAAAGTCGTATTCCAATCGTTAAGGTACGCTGGAACTACAGGAGAGGTCCTGAGTTCACCTGGGAGCGTGAAGACCAAATGCAAAAGAAGTACCCGCATCTTTTCCTGAATTCTGCACTGGTGGCAGATACCACGTCATGAGCTTTGGGGACAAAGCTCTTCTAACGGGGAAAGAATGTGACACCCCGAGAATTTCCGTTCAATAATTTAGCCGTTTCCGTTAAGCAATTTGAATTTTTGAAGTTTCGTTTAATATTTACGTGAAACCGGGAAGTATTTCCGCTTTTATCAAGAATCGTAGCGGGGCAATCCGGGTTGCATAACGTTGTTTGTATTTTGGCAATAGCAACGTTATTTAATTTTTTGGCAATATTTAAAATTTCATAATTCTTCGGAGATTCCATTATTCGTATTCGTTACTTGCGTTTTATCGTGTTTATTATACATGAGTTTGGTCATGCAAGACATGGAAAATTAAATCAATTGGGATGCACTAGCAAAATAAAATGAAGAAAATTAGTTGGTCCCCCCCCCCCCTTCCCTTGTCATGTTCGACCCAAACAAACACCTTTATCATCCTTGGTGAGCAAGTTTGAATTTCAAAATCAATAAGACAAGCCTTGATCACATGATTTATAACTGAATTTGATTGGAGGATAAAATTGGTCCCCTCCCCCTTCTTGTCTCTTGTACACGACACACACACACACACATTTAGTGTGTGAAGTAAATTTGTATTATTTATATCTTGTTGCTTCCATTATCTCTTTAATAAACACCCTTTACACTAAAAATTAGTTTTCTTCTTCTTCTTGCTTCTTTTGTTTGAACCACCCAAGACAACACACACTTTCGTAATTTTTATCTTTGATAAAAATACACTTGAGATTCATTGAAGGGTATTGATCATTTGTATCATCCGGTATTAATTAAACAACATTGGGTTTGTTCTATTCTCATTCTACTTTTAACAAACCTTCTAAATCTTTGTAAGTCTTTAAATTTTAATAACTTGTACTTTCATAAATTCAAATGTTGCATACATGATAGTTGTACAACTATTTTTTGTGGAAAACAAGATTTTAAAAACTACATTAAACCTAAAAAAGGTGTATTATGGTTCGAAATATAAGTAAAGAAATAT
Source organism: Tanacetum coccineum (assembly GCA_026074375.1). Classification (NCBI taxonomy): domain Eukaryota; kingdom Viridiplantae; phylum Streptophyta; class Magnoliopsida; order Asterales; family Asteraceae; genus Tanacetum; species Tanacetum coccineum. Next base: position 7,170 of record BQNB010133208.1, read on the forward strand.
AAGGAAATCTTGTTTGTGATGTGGTAATTTTCATGTAAATAATTTTGTACTTTTGAGCTTATTTTGTTCGGCTTATTTTTGTGAGCTTATTTGATTATTTTGTGCTTATTAGGGCTTATATTATGGTTTCGGCCCAACTAGTAAAGAATGAGAAATATTTGTTTAGCTTATTTTATTTGAATTATATTTTTTATTGCTTATTTTCTAGCTTATTTTGAAAGGACAAACGACAAACTTATTCGGCTTAATAAATAAGCTCGAATATACTTTATTAGGGCTCATAGCCGCGTCCCACATACAAGGCCAACACCATGAGCTTATTTTTGAGCTTATATGGTTCGGCTTATTATACTTGGCTTATTGTGAGCTTATTGATAGCTTACTTTTAGGTCACGTGTTTATTGCTTATTATTTTCATTATCGGATTAAATGCGATAGTAAAACTATTTTGGACATTAACGGCCAAGGCCCAACATAAATACAAAACACCTAGGCGTAAAGCTACGGTGTAGCTTATTGGATAAGTTCGCGAATAGCTTATTTAATAGTATACGATTTAGATGCGTTACGTTTAATTATTTTTAAACGTTGGACGTTACAAATAGTAATGGAATTCATGATGTATAATTTGTAAGTATGAAAAGTGGATTGAAAAGTGGTTTTAAATAAAGTCTACGGACTTGGTAAAAGTGTAAACACAAATAGGTCATTGCACGAAATTTTTATAAACTGCTTATACTAGTAAATACTAGAAAACGTACAAGAATAAAATGAGATACGAGAATTTAAATTAAGTGACGACAATATTATATATATTTTATATATATATATTTACTTATATTATATATTATATAATATATATTATTATATATATATATATATATATATATATATATATATATATAGTGGGATTTTCTTTGCAGAACCACTTTTTTGTACAGAACCTACAGAACTAGCCTTTTTACTCCTAATAATGCATGATGTACATCATATCAATGCAAGATGGCATTTTTGTAAATATCCACTACTTATTTTAAAAAAAGAAATTAAATTAAGGGCAAATCAGGTATTTCCATAAAAATAAAATCAATTAAATATTACTATAAAATGATTTCATCTAAAAATAAAATCAGTTACAGTTATAAATCCAGTCTCTCTCTCATATGATATCTTTAGTTTTCTAGATCTACTTCTTCCTCACCCCAAAAACCTATCCGCACCCTCCTTATCACCACCATTACCCGTCACAAATCTGAGCAACCAACAACGAACCCATCAAATCTTGTTGCAAACCCATTTTATGCAACATAAATTGGACGAATCTGTTGCATTTTATAACTTATTAAAGGCTCGATTAAATCTTCTATTCAACGGTACCCTCAAATGTTGTAAGGTTTTTATTTAAGATTCGTTTTTTGCTTTTATATATAAAACGATTTAAAAAAAAATTAGTTGCAATCTGAAAAATATGGTTAATTTAGTTTCGATCTAAAAAAATATGGTTTTTGATTTGATTTTATTTTTGATCTGCAAAAGATAACTTGGCTTTGGATTTGAAAAACAACTTGATTTGAGAAAGTATGGTTAAAGTTTCTTTTGAAAAATAATTTGATTTAGATAATATGAAAAACAAACGAATCTTAGAAAAAAAATGGGAGAAGTTGAAAACAAGTGTAAATGATGTTTAAGCGATGGGCTTCTCATCCAAAAGGGGTTCCTTTTAACATTTGTCGCAAATACAGAATACATATCATCGTATTGTAGCAGTCATAATTTGCAAAACGCAACTATGTGCATTTGTACATGTTTCTTTATGTCTTTATCCAACGATTTCCCTTTATGGCCATATGTTATAAAGACTATGTTGTCTATCTCAGATACGGAGCTATGTTGGAGAAATTTCAGAGACAAGATGATAATCTAATGGACAGGATCAAGGGTTGCATCGTGGATTCTGCACCCGTGGCAACTCCCGACCCACAGGTAGATACTGTTTTTTTGTTAAGCACTCCCTGCGTTCCAGATTGAAAGTCCCATTACGAACTTTTGCAAGAGCTAGTATGTAAAATCCCCTTTGGGCTGTTTAATAGGGTAGCTAATATTTGAGGTCTACTACAAAGCTTCAGTTTGCAACTAATTGTTGAATTTCCAACCTGTAGAGTAGTAGGCCCTCTTCACAACTTGCATCATACAAATTGAGGTGTGAGAAAGAGCCTCTAAATTCAAGGTAATTTATGTAATCTAGTAAAACTCATATTTGTTGCTATGTCTTTAAGGGATCACAACTGTTCTTTTTTATATGAATCTTGTATAAATATAGACACAAGACGCATATGTTTTATCTCTCTTTTTGGAACTAAGATATTTAAATATTCATGTAAATCATTACGTCGATGGATCAGTATCCGAATTACTCTACTATGTAAATCATTATGTCGGCCCGATAACCCGATTGACACCCTTAGTTGCAACCTCTTGTTTATTGCTATTCGATTAGTATGCACATGTAATGTTTACGGTGCTTGTGGTTGTAATTTATAAACATACTGTTAAATAATTGGCGTCACTATATATGAATAGTGCATAAGTGTTCTTTTAGCTGTTAAGCTTATTTGATATAATTAGTTCTTTTTTCTTTTTTGCTTTTTTAGGTGATGACTCAATCATAGAAAAGATGACGTGTGATGAAGATGATCAACGAAGGCACTTGTAATTTTAGAAGTTGTGCATATATGTTATCGAAAGGCGTGCATATATGTTCTTGCAAGGGTACTCATATGTTCTAATGAATTTGAGAGAGAAAGTGAAACGTGCACATATGTTTTTCGAAGAGTGCACACATGTTTTTGAACAACATGGATATAGTTGGATTTATATTTCTAATGTATTTCATTTGATATCAAATTTTGTTTATGTATTTATGTTTTTGGTTTGTTATTTGTATTTGAAATGTATTTCATTTGATATCAATTTTTGTCTATATTTTGTGTTATAAATTTTAAAGATTAAAGAATGTGCACAAGAAACATATCTGTAATTAGCATATTAAGTTAAAAATGTACACTAGAAAATGGAATTTACAATATTAAAAAAACATATATACACTTATTTTTTTTCTTTTGAAAACAGTATATACTAAAAATATATATAAAATAAACTAAAAAAAATTAATTCCGAAAATTAAAAGGTTTCTAAAAAAACGTTTTTTAATTAAAAAATTAAAAAAAAGTCAAAATGTGTTTTGACTATTATACCCTTTTGAATTAAATAAAAAAAAGTAATGATACTAAATTCTAATTGATTTAAAGTGGTTCTGTAGGTTCTGTACAAAAAAGTGGTTCTGCAAAGAACGGTCCCCAATGTAATTAATATACTAAATGTATTATATTAATTATATTTAATGATAAGTATATGTAGGTCCAAAGTCTTGGATCTGTTTAGCCTTTTGTAGGACAATAGCTAACTTGAATAAATCCAAATCAACTATATGAGAGACACTGACTATGAATACTATGTGCTAATGCGGAATCTTAACACAAGTACTAAGAAGAACACAATGTAAAACTTTGCTATTTGCTATTAATTTCTATTAGAATACTATTTCAATCTCATACTAAACATGGTGCCGTAGGGTTCCTTTTTTACACCAAAGAAACCCTAATGGGCTTTACAAACGCGTGAAAGGATAATGCTTATCCTTTCCTAAGATATCTCTAAGATAACTATTTTGTTACACAAACAATACTAACTAAATAAGAACAGTACTAACTATATAACTGCCAGACTTAACTTAGTACTGGCAGACTTAACTATGTCTACCAGACTTAACTCTAATACTACCAGACTTAAGTCTGTTTACAATAATTCCCAACACACTTTAAAAACCTTTTAAAACTGATTCAAACAGCACAAATGAGGGTGTTAAAGTTGGCTTAATTACCCATATGAGTTTTACACTTGGTTTGACCCATTTTGGTTCTTAACCCAAACACCTCTTTAAGTTATCAAGATCCATTTTAAAGGTGATTTTTTATGATTTAAGCAAAATATTTTGAAAACAGATAGCAAGCAATGACTAATAAGCAATCTTAAACAAAATCCAACCAAAGATAAGCACTTTAAATAAGCAAACAAAGATAAGCAGTATAAAGCTATAAAAACAAGATTTCATGAAAACTTAACCCAATAAGGTACAAACTTCAAGACAAGCATAATAAGCAACAAACATAATGAATAAGCAGAATTAAGCAGAAAATAAGCAATAAATCAACAGTAAAAGAAGCCAATAGTTAATAAGCAAATTCTTGAAAAATGGAAACTTACAAAGGCCCTTGCTCAAAACAGGGCAAATATGCTTACAATAAGCTGGTCTACAAGCTCTAGCTTGTTTGAAAACAAGCTAGTATAACCCTATAAGCCCTTCCAAATCCGGCTTATCTTCCAATAGAGCTTTTTGAGTGATTTTGAGTGAAAAAGGCTTAAACACTATAAACTATGAAACAGTTTATAGTGCTTAAGTAAACAGCTTAAATAAGTAATTTAGAGCTTATAAAGGATTATAAAATACTTTTAAAACAATGGAACATGAACATTAAAGAAAACATAGAATTTAAACATAAAACCTCAACTTTTCATTAATTCTTAAAAACAGTTACAATGCTTGAATTTTAAAGACAATAAGCTAAAAGTTAACTAAATAAGCTGAAAATTAATAACTAGATGCCTTATCAATGGCTACAAGGGTCCTATTTATACTAAAATACTTCAAGTCTTGCCCTTTTAGTTGTGCTAGTTATGTGAGTGAGATAGCAAGTGTGTTTCTTGTGTGAGAGACGTCTAAAACTCATCAAAGTCATCTATCTTAAGTATTCACCAAGCCTATTCATCCAAACCATCAATT
>BQNB010133209.1:0-18502 GCA_026074375.1 Tanacetum coccineum
GTGTTTGTCCAGTTTTGACCATTTTCTTGCAATTTTTGCTTTATCCGTACCTACACTATCACAAAGACAAAACAAGCAATATTTAAGCATTTAAAGCACAATTTCGTCTTTATAGGGTCTATTTTGATATAAAATAGATATGTGTTTTCACACATATCAGGTGTCAACCCCAAAAGATCTATTCACAATATTCATGCTTACTAAGTAACTAACAGTTCTTGATTAGTGACTTCATGGGATAACGTGTAACTTAGGCAATCCATAAATGTCTTAAGTACATGTATCTTTAAAGTAAACGAGCATGTATTCACACCTTAAAGCGGTTCAAAACGAGTATAAAAGAAGTAAAGTAGGGAGCTATGGAACTCACCTCAACAAGTAGTGATAACAGAATTAAAATAAGCAAGCATGAATGCAACGATATAACCTAACCGCGACCTATATCAATAAGACGCCTTGAGGTCACAATGGTATGTTCTATATGCACATGAGTTTTAGAAAGTTTTATAACCCATATAAACTTGTATTGGAGTTTATAACATTTCACATGTGAAAAACACTTAGAAAAACAAGTATACATTACTTTTATAATAGAGATGAAAAACAGTGGTTGTCCAAATGTTTTACCCGACTTCAAACGACTATAACTCACTCATTTCTTAATAAATTTCAACGAAATGAATGCTCACACTTAGGTCTACGTCTTACCTTTCCAACCACTTTGATTACACTCCTAGATTCAAAGTTTAAAGCCTCTAAAAGTCTGTTACAAGTCGCGGGTGTAATCAACTATAGCTAATTAACACATATTTTTGTACATTTTATTTAAGATACCAAATGAACTCCGTAGACCATGAAATTAACGTGGAAATTTTTGTAAGACATTCAAGTATCTCGAGGTTAAAATAGATTTACGAAAATTGTTTAGTAAGATAATGTAGAATATGGGTTTTATCTAAACACTTAACCAATCAATGAAGAAACTAGAGAGAGAAAGAGATAGAAGGAAGGTTTCTAGAGAAAGAAAGAAAGAGGAAACATTAGATTACTAGTGTGTGTGAAAATGAAACCAACCAACACCCTCTCCAAGCTATGGAGAGGGTATTTATACAATCATATGGCCAGTTAGGCCTTGGCTTCCATGGGCTTTGGTCTAACTCGCTTAATAATGTTCCAAAAACTATCTAAGACCTATGAGCTACGTATTTTAGGAGTGACCGAGTCTTTTTCCGATTCTAACAATCTCCCCCTAAGGGAGGTCACATCCTTTTACATAAATCTTAAACTTAGCATTCTACGAATGTCTTTGGTCTTTGCTCGTGGTCTTGAATTTTATCTTTCAACTTGTGATATGTGTAGTGATCTTTAGACTTTAGGGTTGAGCTTGTTTCTTTAGATTGACTTGCATGTGATTTTGAGCTTCTTTGAGATCATCAGCCGAACATAATCTCGAATCATCATCTTGTGATCTTTTGCCATCTTGAGTACTTGTGACCTTTGGACCGACATGATCATACTGTTCTTGTTCTTGAAAGCTTGTATTTTCATCTTTTTTGAAGTTCTTTAACTTTAATACTTTGTCACGAAGGACGTGCGGTATCAGAGTAGCGGAAGTCTTGAAACATGTACTTGAGCTTTCATAATGTCTTTGCATATGTCGGTCGAGTATGAGCATGTGGCTATGAATCTTGACTTGTCTTGAACCAGCTGCGGCTACCATCGGGATTACTAGCATGAATGGGTTAGTGATAAATAACATATATGGATGAAAGTGTCTTTGTCACTTCGTCGAATACGGTTGCAATAACCACGGTTCCCCGTTAATTAGTATAAATACTGCCTGTGATCAGGTAGAATTCTGAAGAATCTCCTTGACAGGGTTTCGCAGCTGCACTAGCCATTCTTATTACCAGAGCGTCTTAAAGCAGACAACACGATACGAGTGAACCAGTAAGACAAAGTCTCACCGATTGAATCAAAAAAGATTTGAAAATCAATCGACGTGTCACTTGCTAAAGTGATTTTGCGACACATTGAGAGTTTTATGCATTTCAAAATTTGTCAACTGTCAATTCATAGTCTGGACCGAATCGATATCCAGTGTCACAAGTTTAATCCATATAGGATCTCACAAGTTACCTACCGCAGAGCTTGTTTGATGTTGGCTCTGGAAGGATTTCCATCGTCATTGTGAATACTTAGGTATCATTCTGATGTTCTGGCAATTATCACAGGGATAATGCATAGGACTCTTAAGATATTACTTGTTTTCACATTGTATAAACAACAAATATGTGTGAATAGTGTCCTAGTGAGATTTATGGATGATCTCTTTATGGCTCTAGACTCGATAGTGCACTTTAGTTTTAGTAATCGAAGGCTGGAGCAGACTACAACCTTTTCAATACCAACTAACTCAGAGTGAGAAAGTCGATAGAAATGTGTGTAATCTCTGTGAGAAATGAAACAAGAGTCTTTTGAGAGACCTTGAGTGGCTAGAGAGGGTTGTGCATCGCATCACTGGGTCCATGATGACGATCTTCAATACCAAACAACAGCTTAGTGTTTCTGATAGCATATGTATTGTCCCAGTTTCTGCCTAAGTGTAAGGAGGGCTTCTTTCTTTTCACCCTTTATCTTAACTTTTCTTTTTCATTCTTTAACCCCTTCAATGCTTACCAAGACTTCTTCACTAATACCTTGTTGGGTTTGTTCTAATGTTAGCTCTGTCTTAGTTTGCATTTTTCCATTTTCTCACCTTTTCTCCTTTTAATCATATCTAAGGACTTCTATTCCATCTAATGGAATTTTGGTGTGACGGGTTGCGAAGACTTCACAGGAAGTTTTACAATCCCCTAGGCAGTGTACCTAGTCATTGCAGTGTAGTATAGGCAAGACTTGGGGGTTGTTATCGTTCTCTAAGGGAATAGGTTGGAAAGGCTTAATCACGGTCTAACACAATTCTAGGGGTTAGGAGAAGATTATTTTTGTGTTTTTATATTTTATGAAAGCATGTAAATATATGGTTTGAGAGGTTGGTTTGTTTAACTAATTACTAAATTAATTAATATCTAATCTACTGGTGATAACTTTATGATAAGCAAATGTATTTACCTAATCATGCACTACTCCTCAGATTGCTTCTCCTAGATCCGTTGCCTTGTCACACTTGTGATGATCTGTGTAAGTATTTTCTAGGTCTTGAATGGATTACACGAACCCGCCGTCTATTTAATATTCCGGTAGGGCAACACACAAGTAAGGTAGTATGAAGACTATTACAAGCCCCTTAAGAGTATATTAAACGCATGTGAAATAACTTAAGAGGGATCAACCATATAGTGGGTAAGGTAGTATGAAGATTGTTACCGACGATATCCTTTCTACACTACTCACGTTTCCCTAGACATATCAACAACGATACAGATAAAAGCTGGTTTTCTAAAGCCTAACGCGCACATTCATCAACAAGGAGCAACATCAAAAGGATCTACAATATAATTTTCATGCAATCATAGATAAATACAAAGGAGGGTTTAGCCTCGCATGTTATAAAGAAAGCAAGAAGATAAATCAATCAAGCAACACATAGTCATATGGAATGATTAATGATAAATAACCTTACTTGATTAAAACATGGATTCAAGGTAGTACAATAGGGTTTTAAGGCCCTAAAAACACTATGTGAATGACCTATAAAGCTCCTAAAACCACTAAGGTTTGTCTCCTTAGGGTTATACAATGTTATCTTAACGTTACACACTAAAACCCTAAAAACGGATTTATATTTATAGAGTTGTAGACGCGACGGCGTCGCTTTGCAATACTGAAGCCGTCGCCACGTAGACGATTCTAGATCTTCTTTAAGCTGCATGTCTGACGCGTCGCCATATTCTGACGCCATCACTAGATTGATTCACGACGCGTTGCTTTATGCCTGCGACGGCCAGTCATCCAGCAACTGTTTTTGCAAAAGTTATCATGATATTTGTGTAGGTCCGTAAACTGTCCGTTCTTTTCTCCAAAAGGAGCCCAAAGTCACGTTATTTTCCCTAAAGCCTCCAATGCTAAAACATGAAAATAAATGATTAATCACGTATCTGGGCAATTAACACATTTAATGGGTTTAAATAACCGCCGAAATAGTGTATAAAATGAACACCTTAACAAATACCCCTAGCACTTGGGATTACTTGTCCTCAAGCAAAATGGGCTTTTTCTATACTACCTAAACAATAGCAATATGAGGTCAGTTTACTACTCTTTAAAATTAATTCACAACACAGCTATTTCTCTAGACGACTTCGTAATATAAAAGTACAAAAGTATATATTAGCACCTCACAATAAGTGTTTGGATATCTCACTTTCTCTCAGGTGTATAATAAATTAAACATAATGGTAAATGGAAAATTTAACACATTACCTGTCATACATATAAATATAACTCATAGGTTTGGTAAATGAATCAAACCTCCACCACCGCTAGGCGCAAGTGATTATTCCATTACTGTCCACAAGAGGTCTATTAAAGGGTTGTGGGGTGTAGGAGTAAAGATAAACATTAACCGGAGAACCAAACAAGGAGAATGATGGGATACTTTGGGTCCGTGACCTTTAGGTAAATTTGGAGTATGAAGGTTAGCTAATATTTGATTAAAATACACGCTGGTTTGGTTTTGCCAAGGCCAAAGACACAGACAAAATATCAAACTCTACAAAACTCTACACCAATCTCTTTCTTTTTCTTTCTTGACTCTAATATAAACATACACATAAGCAAATGGCAGCCCGTATATTTTTTTCACTGTCACGTTTTAATCGTGACGCCGACATGAGTAGAATATTCTAGATAATGGGCTGGGTCATACATTCTGATGCCGTCTTGATATCTTGTGACGCCGTCTTGGTATGAGTTGTGACGGCGTCACGTGTAATCTGTGACGTCGTCTCCAGCTGCTGAGTAGAAATTCTTGAGAGATGTTGGTGTAGGTCCGCAGCCTTGTCTGTTTCTTCTCCAAATGAGCCAAAGTCATGTGTATTTCTTCCAAATGCCTTCAAAATGCTGAATACCTAAAAAAGAATGATTAAGTACCTATTTTGGGCATAAATGCACGATTTAGGGGGTTAAATGACCCAAAAAACGTGTATAAAATGACACCTCATCAAATACCCCTACACTTGGGATTTGCTTGTCCTCAAGAAAATGGGCTTTTCTACCTAGACAATAGCAATATGAGGGTCATTTTACCTACTCTTTAAAAGTATTTTACAACACAACCTTCTAGACCTTGTAATTAAAAGCACAAAAAGTATATACTAGCACCTCACATAAGTGTTTGGGATTCTCTCTTTCACTCGGTTGTATAATAAATTATAACATAATGGGGGAAACGGAAAATCAACACTCATTACCTGTCATAGCATATAAATTACCATAGGCTTGGTAAATGATCAAACCTCCACCGCTAGGTGCAAGCATTATTCATTACTATCCAAGAGGTCTTTTAAAGGGTTGTGGGGTGTATGTGTAAGATAACATATAATGGAAACGGAAACGGATGGGATACATTTGGGTGGCTTTGGGTGAATTTGGAGTGGAAGGGTTAGCTAATTATTTACACGAATACACGCTGGTTTGGTTGCTAAGCCAAGACTTGGACGAAGATATACAAACTCTACACAACTCTACATCAATCTCTTTTTTTATTAACATAATGCATCACAACATGAGGTTTATAACACGTACCCTACACTTGAGCTTTTACATGCTCGATATTTACAATCTAACTAATGACCCGATTTGAGGTGGATCAAAATAACATGGAGATCATCTAACAAACTTAGCTTAAACAATACAAACAATCATGGGGGTTCATAATAGCCACCCCTACACTTGAACTTTTACATACTCGATTAATAACAATACTATCTAATGACCCGAATTGAGGTAGATCAAAATAAAATGGAGCTTATTGAGCTCTATTGGGGGGTAATAAATTACTTCTTCCCTAATTCTTCATAAGATGAAAACTACCATGAATCCCAATCGTCCCAAAACTGTATTTACAAGGATAAGGACTTAGCAACCATGTACTCAATAATTAACTTGGGTTAAAATAATAATGTACTAAAGGTGAGTATATACAAGGTAGGCTAAGGCGATTTGGGTGTGACAATTGGTTTACAAGTGACACTGCTCTTCATTAATAGTCTGGCTTAACCAGAAAATTATAAGAACTGTGAAAAAGGATAGGCTCGGAGGGTTATACTAGGGGTATCCTGCACTAAAAATGTAGTGCATGGCAAGGTGTGTTTTGGATAGTTATCATAGTCCGATGTGTCCATAATAAACAGTTACCAGTTTAAAGCATAGGTTAAATCCTAGTGCCTCTTATTCTAGCAAATCCTAATACTTACTATGCGGTCTCGGGATGCATCACAAAAACAAGTTCTAGAAATTAATATACTACCAGTACACTCATATAATTTAATACCAATACCAATGCTCTAGAAAAGGCGACAAAGACAATACGTACACATCCGTAATGATGGAATAGACACAAATTATCTTCGGTATCAATAATAGATACCCGAATTCCTAAAGATCTAAAGGCGAACCTTGCATTTTTTGGGTGGAATTTTGAGTGTTTTTGTGCTAGTCATACATATTCCTATCCATGAGACGCTATTAACACTTTGTTTTCATCGGTATGTGTCATAAAAATTTTAAATTTGGGTCAAAATTACCTTTTTATGCTATGTTTCGATATATTACTCATCATTTTAAGGAACAAGCAAATGGTAAATGAAGGAATAGTTTCTAAGGCTTATTTCCCCCCTACACTTAAGTTGAACATTGTCCCCATTGTTCTATAGAAGTACCCATAAAAATAAATAAAGGGATAAGAAAACAAGGAAAAAAACTACTACTCCCCTGGTTTGCTCAATAATGGAGAAGAAACATGCGATAACTGGTTAAATCGTCCTCCAAGAATTGTCCAATGAAACTTCCTAAGAACTTTTGAGCTTCTTCTCGTCAAATATAACCTGTAATCAAAGACAAAGACAACTACACCAAGCATAAAATTGGCGGGATAGATATAAATACAATGAGAGTTTAGGGTTTTGACTCTATGAAAACAGTAAAGATAGGATGAGGGTAATGATGAATCATATGTTTTAAGCAGGTTTTGCACAAAAATTACAAATTTAAACATTGCACAATTTATTTTTCAGAAATACTAAAAAAAAATAAAATTTTTCTACATTCCTGGAGACGCTACGCCGTCGGGGTTAATCCAGTACCTCCGTCTCCAGCGTCTGTGAAAAATCTTCTTCGTTTTTTAATGAGAAATTTCCTGCACGCAATTTTATTAGTTAAATCTGAAGAAAGCACTGCATAAAAACCTAAAATTAATCATTACAATCATATGACTCAAAACTGACGCGAATTAATCTAAACAATTTATTTTAAATGTTTGAATTGGTTCTTAAAAACCGAATATTTCCCCTACACTTATTTTGTTGCAAAATACCTTTGATTGTAAATAAGACGAAGTTACAAACAAACAAAGCATGATTACAAAATTTATTCAAACATAATAAAACAGACAATAAAGAATTAAAACACACGATACTCCTAAGTGTGGGAAGAGATAAACATTGGGTTGCCTCCCAAGAAGCGCTTTTCTTTATTTACATGTCTTGTAGATAGACTCGAAGTCACACGTTCTTACATGACTTCTCCTTCATCATCTACCTCGTCTTCTATTTTGACAAGAGCAGGTCGCTCATTTTTGAAGTTTTTATTCCTCTACTGGTCAAACTCCATCTCCTTTTCTTGGTGAAGTTTTATCTTTTCCTCCCATTCCAAGACTAGCCTATTTATAGTCATAGTGGGGGTTATAGGTTTTATATCGTTCTTAATTCCTTTCTCGTCCTTACAAAGGGATTCAGGTATCCTATTGAAGGCTTATCTTATCTTCCCATATCTTAGAGTTATGGTGCCTATCAAACATTAATCATGGCCTAAGCCGATGTCAGGAATGGTGTTCCTAAGATGAAAGGCCCTTCTCTGTTTACATAATGTTCTAAAATTACCGAAGATACTATAGAGGTAACCACATGGTCAGCAACCTCAACTAATAAGTCCTCTAACTATTTCTAAAGGGTAATATACGAGTGGCTGCTAGGAGAGCTAATACCGTCTCAACAGCTTTCATCGGTTAGTTCCATGTATGTAGACAGAGGCATAGACATTCATGTCTGTATCCTTGGTTAACTAAGAGTTCATGTGTTTCAGTCCTCCTATGTTACAGGGTATATCAAAGTTTCCTCCGATGTCCTCCTTTCTTGTTATCTTTTTTCTAAGGATGGCTTCATAAATAGGCCCCCTAGGTAATAAATTGTAAGTCATTCCTTTTATTTTTCCAACTTGGGCTCCTGATAGGGATTCATTGAACCTATGATTGTCGACAAGCCCCTCTATTAGTTTCTCATTGATCCTATGCTTCAGGTAATATTTTACGGGCTAAGAGTTGGGTTCCTTGGTCGTCTCTTCTTTTTTAGCTTTTCTGATTGGTTCGTTCTTGATCCCATTTTCAGCTTCATTTACTGGCATTCTCGTTTCTATTCTGATAGGGTTTTCAATGTAATCGCCTGGTTTGCTACGTCATTATCATTGGTTCCTCTCTCCTCCCCTATAGCGATAGAGAATCGGATCACATTTTATAGTGATGATAGGATTAGGCCTCTTTTTTTATAGCACAATTTCAGGTAGCCAATACCTGTGTTGTGAGTTTCCTTAAGAAGCCGAACATTTCTGCCCATCGTATCATTTATCTCCCACCTCCGCAGCATGAAAATGGCTTCTCAAATCTTTCCATCCTTTGGTGTGTGATGCCATGTAGTCCTTACCGAGTCTTCAAAAAGTAGTTCCTAATTGCCTGGGGCTGAGGAACTGGGTCGGTATGTTTGCAAAAGTGAAAAGGGCTCTGCATGGTGGTCATTCTGGTTTCGAGGGTTTAAGTAGACTGCTTTGGTATAAGCTTGAGGGACGTATGTTGAGCTCGGTCTCGGCAATAGTCGTGATCCCTTTAGTAAGAAATTAATCTGGTCTTCGAGCTCAAGAAGTCTTCGGTTAGGAGTTTTTGAGGTGGGTTGAGGTGTAGAAATAGCCTTGACCTGTTTGACGAATTCTTTTGTTCATGGTCGTAAAGGGAGAGGTCCTCAATGATTTCCCAGGATTCGTTGGGTTTTCTATTAACAGATATTTATGCCAGCTGCGCGGTCCATTCTCGCACTTAAGATGAAACGAGACATGATCATAAAAAAATCTGGATTTGAAGCCAACAATCGATGCCATGATGAGGGACTTTTTGTAGTAAGTCATTGAAATGAGTCCATGCTTCTGAGAGAGATTCTCCTTGATGTTGGTGGAACATCAGGATATCGTTGCGGAGTTCTGCAGCCCTTCCTGGTGAAAAGAATTAAGTAAGGAAACGAGTAGTAAGATCCTCCCATGTGGTGATGGATCATGCTGGAAGACCGTTCAAGAAAGCCAGTTTTCAGCTTGATCGCGAAGGGAAAATTGAAAAAACGCATGCGCGTTCCTTTGCCTGTTTTTTACCGTCAAGGTTAAGTGAGTCCACAAGTTTTAAGAAATCCTTGAGGTGTTGGTTTGGATCCTCGGACCAAAGTCCATGGAATGAGCATTCGTTTTGCACCAACCGGATAGTGTCAGATCGAAGAGGTACCACGTTGTTTCCTATGGGGAGCTCAATGGTATTCCTGCAGCCCTCGTGGCTAGGTTTGGAGTAATCTCCTAGGGTACTGGAAGATTCGCGTTCTCCCAAGGTGGATGACGAGAATGGATTACAACACAATTAACACAAAGAATAGATAGACTACAAGAAAGCTAATATACGAAATTAAATTCTCACTTCAAAGGATTCAAGTGAGTAGAACTAAGTTAAACTATGATTAAAACCTAACTATTCCCCATGCAGCAGCGCCAAAAACTTAAAGTGAAGGTTTGCGAAGACTTCACAGGAAGTTTTACAATCCCCTAGGCAGTGTACCTAGTTGTTGCAATGTAGTATAGGAAAGACTCGGGGGTTGTTATCATTCTCTAGGGGAACAGGTTAGAAAGGCTTGATCACGGTCTAACAGAATTTTAGGGGTGGAGAGAAGATTATTTTTGTGTTTTTATATTTTATGAAAGCATGTAAATCTATGGTTTGAGAGGTTGGTTTGTTTAACTAATTGCTAAATTAATTAATAGCTAATCTACTAGTGATAACTTTATGATAAGCAAATGTATTTACCTAATCATGCACTACTCCTCAAATTGCTTCTCCTAGATTCGTTGCCTTGTCACACTTGTGATGATCTGTGTAAGTATTTCCTAGGTCTTGAACGGATTACACGAACCCTCCGTCTATTTAATATTCCGGTAAGGCAACACACAAGTAAGGTAGTATGAAGACTATTACAAGCCCCCTAAGCGTATATTAAACGCATGTGAAATAACTTAAGAGGGATCAACCATAAGTGGGCAAAGGTAGTATGAAGACTGTATCAGATGGTATCGCAATTCTACCTTCTCGCGTTTCCCAAGACATATCAACAACGATACAAAACAAAAGTTCGGTTTTCTAAAGCCAAACAGCGCACATTCAAAAAAAGAAGCAACAATCAAAAGGGATCTACAATCTAAGTTTCATGCAATCATAGATAAATACAAAGGAGGGTTTAGCCTCGCATGTTAAAAAGAAAGCAAGAAGATAAATCAATCAAGCAACACATAGACATATTGAATGATTAATGATAAATAACCTTACTTGATTAAAACATGGATTCAAGGTAGTACAATAGGGTTTTAAGGCCCTAAAAATGACCTATAAAGCTCCTAAAATGACTAGGGTTCGTCTCCCTAGGTTTATACAAAGTTATCCCAAAGGTACACACTTAAAACCCTAAAAACGGATTTATATTTATAGAGATGTCGACGCGACGGCGTCGCTTTGTAATCTTGATGCCGTCGCCACATAGATGATTCTAGATCCTCTTTAAGTCGACCACGTCCTGACGCCGTTGCCAAATTCCTGACGCCGTCACTAGATAGATCACGACGGCATCGCTTTATGCTTGCGATGCCGACTCCAGCCACTGTTTGCGTAAGTCTTCAAGAGATTTGGTGTAGGTCCGTAATCTTGTCTGTTTCTTCTCTAAATGAGCCAAAGTCATATGTATTTCCTCCAAAAGCAATCCAAGTGCTAAAAACCTGAAAGCAAACGATTTAGCATGTAATCTGGGCATATTTGCATGATTTAGGGGGTTAAATAACCCCGAAAGAGTGTATAAAATGACACCTCATTAAATGTCCCTAGGTAGATCCCTCCGGTTCTGGCTAGATCATGGGACAGATACCTAACCTTAACCACCTTATAACTCTATAAAATTAAGTACATGGTCGGTCTATTATTATTGCCATAGTTGCCATTAAAACCAATTTGAAAATTCAACCAAGGTACTTTTGATATATATCAAAACTTTTGGTACCTCGATTAGTTTTCAAACTTTCAAAAATCACCCCCTGCATATTGCATCGATATTCGACAAATGTTTAGCACATATGGAGGAGAGGCTGCATTAAGAGTCATTAATATCTTAATCAGATTTTTCTTCCCAATCAAAAATGTGCAAATCTCTGATATTTTGGAATATCAATTGATTCAAATATGTATGAAAATTATTTGGGGAGAAAATTATTCTAATTATATATCAAGCCTTTTATTGGGAATATTTTGATGCTCCCCCTCAATTTATGAGGGTATTATATGGTGTTTGAGTACGTTAATTTAAAAAAATTAATTTTTTTAAGAAATTCTTGAAAATTCGTACTCAAACACTATATATGCCTAATTTTAGTCCTGCACTACTGATTTACATATTTACAAGTATTATAATTACGAGGTTTGACCTGAAATAGTAGAACAAAATATGACAATGTCATATTGTCTGCTAAAGCAGTCTAAGGTCTTCCCCGTATTCCCTTCCACCAACAAACTTTTCCAAGCTTCTCTTTCCAGCAACTGACAATCAATGTCTTTCACCATGATGCGAGACCGTTTCTTGTCCAGATTAATCCATCTCCTTCTTGGCATGACACTTGTATACCCCATCTTCAAGTTGTTGGCATGTCTTTAAGTTTATCCCGAACTGATATGAGTGTACCGTCACTGAACTTGTAGAGCTCATGAGAACACATTAGTCTGTTTCTCTCAAACTTGTCCAAATAGATGACACCTTAAGGGTTAGATTATGTGGTATATAGTTCTAGGTCAGTGATGCCAACTTTGTGCTCCCAGTGGACTTGAGATGTTGAGCTTTTTCTGGTAGCTTTGGACACCAAGTTGAAGAACTTCCACTCGCTTCTGGATTACAATACTCTTGTGAACATACGTACTGTGCTGCGCCAGGTGCACAATGTCCTTAACCTATGAGGTTGAAAGAGTCCCCGTTCTAAACAACAAGAATCAGCATTTCCCTCGATGTCATATATATGGAAGTCTGTGGAAAGTCGCTTCCAAGAACATTGTACAATTGACTGATATAGATCTTCAGTAACTTCAATCTCAAATGATGACCATAACCATACCAACGTTGACTTTGCAATTTGTACACTGCTAGAAATCTTTTGGTGGGTACACATCATGTTAGGACACCCTGATACTTATCATATCCAAAGAAGGATTGTCTTTTAGACTCCAAGTATGTAAGTGCCCAAAAAGAGCATGTCTGACTATAAGCTACTTTATACAAACTCCACAATGTTGGGTAACCATGTAATTAAATTCTTGCAGATCGTACTTCGTAGCTTCGTCCTTTATCAAAGAAGTCCCGTGTATTTCTGCCGATGCTTCCTCCTTTCACGTATGCCAAGTCATTAGTGAATGAATTAATCCAACCAGGACAATCTGACAATTTCTTGATTATGAACCAATAGGTAGTTGTTTGCTTAAGTCGAATGGATATCTATCACCCACAGGGTTATTCCAATCTAGTTGATCATTAAGAGATTTGTAACATTCTTCCATATTATATTCGAGCTCGACATAACTTCTACAAGTGCCTTTGAGAAGCTTGTAAGCCGGTCCTACCAGAATATCATATGTGAGGATCATAATTTGCATTGTGGTTCAATGGAAAATGTGCTGAGTAAAACAGAGTGCTCATTAAAATCATCAAATGTTAGGAATATTTTTATGCTTTGTGCAAGGTACTAAAGCCATTTCTGATGTATGCTTACTATCAACTGTTTGCAATCATTCGCACTCAGATCTGGGGTAAGGAGGCCTTCCGGATTCTTGAACCAATCCTTTAGTCAGCCTTGACCGACAGGTGGGTTCATCAATGTTACCCATGACTTTCCCTAACGATCCTCCTGGCAACTTGTAGTATCTCCAGCCTCAAACACTGTCTACCTTTGCATATGCAAGACTAGCCAGTCAGAAAAATGTTGTGATTAGGTAGTGCCTATGGAGGTACCAGATGTACTTGAGCCTTCTTTGATGGTTAAGAATCTTTTCCCGTCTTTCTTCCATTTCAACCCTATGGACCTGTGTCTAGCAGAAGGCATTCATCTCCTGTCAAGCATCATCAGGCATTTATTATACTTTTTTCCCCCCCTTTCCTTTAACATGTTGATAACATCAAATATTTAATACTTTTTGTGCAAAATACCCCCTATATTACCTGCAAATATTTCACTAACACTCAAAAACAAGATATTTTCTATCATTTTGTAGTTTTCAGGTGAAATGCAGGAAAGTGATAAGAAACAAGGGAAAAAGGACTCAAAGTGTAAATATTTGAAGAATGTTACGGCGTAATTGGGGTGTCACGGAGTGAACCAACGGATGTATACCATGTCAAATTTGGGATGGTGCGGCCCTATTTGGGGGTGATACATCACAAACGTGAGAATCAAAGAGTGTCAAGAAAAAGACCATAAACCTTCAAGAACCAAACTTTTGATCTAAACTAACCAAGAAAACGCACACACAATCTATCTAATCATCCCATGGGCTCTGATACCAATTGTAGTATATTGGATATCACAATATAAGCTTAGGAATGATGGTTGGCCAAATTTCTTGAGAGAGAAAGTGACTAGTCTAGTGAGAAAAACACTTCAAGAGTGTGTATTATCAATGAAAAACCAACCCCGTTCCCATGGCTGGAAAGGGGTATTTATACCAAGTGGTTTTGGTTCCCTAATGGGCCATGGAGTGGGCTAACAAGTGGTAGAGACCCTCCCAACACCATAAGTCGTACGGTTAACTAAAAGATTAAAACCAATACTAACGAGCTAGACCTATCTAGATAATGACATGGGTGAACAGAGTCCTTTTTACAATGGATTTTCATAATCCTAACAATCTCCCCTAAGGGAGGTCACCCCAGAAAATACAAATTGAATCAACATTATATTGAATTACTCTTTTGATTCTGCTTGTAGTCCTTTTGATTCTTCTTCAACATTTGTCGTTGTATACATCAAAAGTGATCTCTTTGAGCTTTGTTCTAGACTTGAGTGATCTTAAGATCACCCACCACTTTAAATCTCTTAATCATCCTATGTTTGTAGAATATTGCCTTCATGTGATGTTGTGACTTTCGGACCCGCATACTTACACTCTTCTGGATCATGATAGTACTTATCAGAGTTGCAAAAGCTGTGTTGTATGTCTTTCAGTTGTCAGATGTCTTTGATTAGAAAACATTAAGTGTGAGCATGTGTGTGAATTGACTTTTACTGGAACGAGGCATCTGCATCTCCATCTTTATGTAATCCTGAAATACAACAGTTAACAAAAAGCTGGTGACGAATATGGATTTGTCATTCGTCAGAGTTCGGTTGCATTAACCTCCGGTTTCGTGAGGACTGTTTTATAGTATAAATATAGTACCTGTGATCAGGTAGATTCATTATAAGAACCTTCTTGACAGGGTTTCCAGCTCAAAGTGTTAGATCATCTACTTAAAACCGCCAAAGATGCAATAGATTCACTTACTTGCTATATCTCTTTTACCGGACACCTCAAAGCAGGCTAACCACCACTAATAGTATGCTACTAATAGAAACAAATAAAAGTGATATCAGTGAGTTACCTATCGCTCAGCCGATTAAGAAAAAATTGATTTTGAAAATCAATCAATGTGGTCACAAGTTTAAAGTGATTTTCTGTAACACATCGAGAGTTTTAAGCTTTTATCAAAATTCATCCTCCGTCAATTCATAATCTGGACCGAATCGATGCCCAGTGTCACAAGTTTGATCCATTAAGGATCTCACAAGTCACCTACCTAGAGCTTGTTTGATGTTGGCTCTAGCAGGATTTCCATCTTCACTGTGAATACTTTCGTATCACTCGGATGTTCTGGCAATATCACAAGGATAATGCGTAGGACTCTTAAGATAATCCTTGTTTTCACAGTGTGTGAAACACAAGTATATTGGAATAGTATCCTAACGAGATTTATTGATGATCTCATGGCTCTAGACTCACTGCTTATAGACCATTCTTACTATATATTTTATATTTTATTATATTATATATATTTTAAGGTATAGTTTGAGCGGATCAAGACGATAGAAATGTATTGATCTCCATGAGAAATGAAACAAGAATCCTTTGAGGGATCTTGAGTGGCTAGGGAGGGTTGTGCAGCGTATCACTAGGTCCATGATACTTGTCTTCAATGTCAGCAATCAACCATGTGATTCTGACAGCATATGTAGTGACCCGGTTTCTGCCTAATGTTTGAGGAAAGCTGCTTACTTTTCAACTCCTTCAGTGCTTACCGAGACTTCATAACTAGTACCTTGTTGGGTTTATTCCAGTACTAGCTCTATCTCAATCGGCACTCTTCCCTTATTCTCACATTACTCCTTTTGAAATCATACCTAAGGACTTCTACACTAACTAGTGGATTGTCCCTGGGTAGATCCCTCCGGCTCTGGCGGGATCATGGGAACATGTACCTAACCATACCATCCTTATAACTCCGATAAAGTAAACACATGGTTGGTCTTTTGGTATTGTTCTCTTTGCCATAAAACCATTTGAAAATCAATCAAGGTACGGGCGATATAAACATCAAAGCATTAGTACCTTGATTGTTTTGATTCATGAAACTGCTCCCCCTCAACATGTGCGTCGATATTCGAAATTGTTTGGCACATGGATGAAGGAGTACCTGCTTGAGTCTTAATAGATCACACTTTTATCAGATTTAATATTTAAATCACATTCTCTCCCCTGATCAAAAATTTCAAGCCCTTTGAGATTTAGGATCTCAATTGATTTAAATATGTTAGAAATCGAAACTTAACTATTCCCCACGCAGCGGCGCCAAAAACTTGATGTTGAAGGTATGTGAAGAATCTTCACATGAAGTTTTACAATCCCTAGGCTGTGTACCTAATCGTTTCAGTGTAGTTAATAGGCAAGACACGGGGTGGGGGGGGGGGGGGTGTGTCAGTGTTTCGCTTCTCTAGGAAAATAAGTTGGGAATCTTGATACGGATCTAACAGTTTCTTGGGTTGAGAGAAGATTATTTTTGTATTTTTATATTTAATAGAGCAGGTAAATCTATGGTTTGAGAGGTTGGTTTGATTAACTAATAATTAAACTAATTATGATCTATGCTACTAGTGATAACTTTATGATAAACAATTGTATTTACCTAATCATGCACTACTCCATAGATTGCTTCTCCTAGATCTGTTGCCTTGTCATACTTGTGATGATCTGTGTAAGTATTTCCTAGGTCATGAACGGATAACACGAACCCGTTGTCTATTTAATATTCCATTAAGGCAACGTACAAGTAAGGTAGTGTAAAGACTATTACAAGGCCCCTAAGAGTATATTAAATGCATGTGAAATATCTTAAGAGGGATCAACCATATAATGGGTAAGGTAGTATGAAGACTATTACCGATGGTATCCTTTCTACACACTCGCGTTTCCCTAGACATGTCAACAACGATACAAACAAAAGCTGGTTTTCTAAAGCCTAACGCGCACATTCATCAACAAGAAGCAACATCAAAAGGATCTACAACCTAAGTTTCATGCAATCATAGATAAATACAAAGGAGGGTTTAGCCTTGCATGTTATAAAGAAAACAAGAAGATAAATCAATCAAACAACACATAGACATATTGAATGATTAATGATAAATAACCTTACTTGATTAAAACATGGATTCAAGGTAATACAATAGAGTTTTGAGGCCCTAAAAACGACCTATAAAGCTGCTAGAAGGACTAGGGTTCGTCTCCCTAGGTTTATACAAAGTTACACACTTAAAACCCTAAAAATGGTTTTATATTTATAGAGATATTGACGCAATGACTTCGCTTAGAAATCCTAATGCTGTCGCCACGTAGATGATTCTAAATCCTCTTTAAGTCGGCCATGTCCTGACACCATCGCGAAATTCCTGACGCCATCACTAGATACATCACGACGGCGTCGCTTTATGCCTGCAACGTCGTCTTCAAGCACTGTATGCATAAATCTTCAAAAGATTTGGTGTAGGTCCGTAATCTTATATGTTTCTCCTCCAAAAGCCATCCAAGTTCTAAAACATAAAAACAAACGATTAAGCACATAATTTGGGCATATTTGCATGATTTATGAGGTTAAATGACCCCGAAAAAGTGTATAAAATGACACCTCGTCAAATACCCCTACACTTGGCATTTGCTTGTCCTCAAGCAAATGAGCTTTTCTACTTAGACAATATCAATATTGAGATCATTTAACCTACTCTTTTAAAGCATTTTACAACACAACCTTCTAGACTTCGTAATTAAAAGCATGGAAAGTATATAATAGCACCTCACATAAGTGTTTGAGGTTCTCTCTTTCTCTCGGTTGTATAATAAATTATAACATAATGGGGAAATGGAAAATCAACACTCATTACCTGTCATAGCATATAAATTACCATAGGCTTGGTAAAGGATCAAACCTCCACCGCTAGGCTCAAGCATTATTCATTACTATCTAAAAGGTCTTTTAAAGGGTTGTGGGGTGTAGGTGTAAGATAACATTAATGGAAACAGAAACGGATGGGATATATTTGGGTGGTGACTTTGGGTGAATTTGGAATGAAAGGGTTAGCTAATTATTTATATGAATACATGTTGGTTTCGTTGCTAAGCCAAAGACTCGGACAAAATATACAAACTCTACACAACTCTACATCTATCAGAACCGGCACATTGGATGTCTTCCGAAAGATTAGCCATCGTAATTGATTATGAAATGATTAAGTTGATCGAGCAATGATTAGTGATTGCATGTTAAAAGTGGTGATTGATTATATGAAATGGTGAATTGTTGTTCAAGTTTGTTAGGATTACAGGTTGAAATTAGTCAGTTTAAAAAAATTGGTCGAAAAGTTCAAAAGTCCACAA
>BQNB010133210.1:0-18502 GCA_026074375.1 Tanacetum coccineum
AATTATACAAAATGGGTAATATACATAGGATAAATGATGCTATAAAATAGACGTTATTTTATGTCATCAAATATCCCCCCACTTGAATCCTACTTGTCCTCAAGTAGCCTTTAGAAGTTTATAAAAATATATCCCTTAAGGATATTTTCCATTAAAGCACTTATTCGATCTATTACAAGTACACAACCAAACACCTCACGAAATAGGAAGATGAAAACACTCAAATCACTCAACTAATCTATGTGGTAATGGTATGTGTAATTAAATGGTATGTGCTTAATTACACATACCATTTTCCATCAAAATCGGACTTAAATAACTAAAAATGTACCAAAAACACATTGTATTTGTATGTTTTACATTTGTATTGTGCAGGAAACGGATATTCAAGAAAAAGACAAAAAAACAAAGCCAAAAACGACAAAACCAAGCATGAGAATGAAAAGAGCGTGAAAAGAAGTCAAAGTCAACCCCGACAAAGTCAAAGTCAAAGCCAAAGTCAACCCCTACAAAGTCAAGTCAAAGTCAAAGTCAAAGTCAAAGCAAAGTCAAATACAACTTCAAGGGCTAAATCTGCCAAGCCCTTAAAGTTATACATCACAAGGACTTGCATTGCAATACTACTTATAACTTGGGGGGACTGAACCTACCAACCCCTAAAAGTTATACACCATAAGGACTAAGTTTGCAATAAACAAATATAACTTGAGGGGTTCTTTTTGCCACTTTACCAAACCTTTACCCCTGTTACCCCCAACCTTTTATAAAACTAATTTTCCCACCAACAAAACCCAAGAACAAGTCACGAGTCCTCCTTCTACCTCTTTACCCTGCAACCCCAAACATCACAAGGGATAAAACCCTCACCCTCAACCTACTAAACCCTAGTTGTATGACACCTTGCCAAGTTGGCAATCCCACACTTTCCCAAGATAAATCCAACGGCTCCCATGGTTTTTAGAAAAAGCACAAGAGATTTTGAAGGGCTAAGATGATTTTGAAGACTTCACTCAAGAAGCACAGCCTCAGTTTGTCTCACAAAAGAAACACACTTCAAAGGCCTAAGCTTTGAAGATTTTAGTATAAATAGGTGTCAATGTAAGCCTTCAAAGGCATCCCTTTTCTTATTTTTAATCTTTTATCCTTTATCATGTTTTAAGACTTTTTCACTTTTATGTTTCCAATTTAATGTCGTGTAAGCAATTTTTTAGTTAATGAAAGTTTGAAGTATTTTAAAGTTATAATCTTGCTCTTAAGCTTTATGTTCTTTTAAGCCTTGTTTAAACTCCCTTAAGCCCTTTGTAACTTGTATAACTGAATTTCAGAAAAACCTTAAAAAGTAATTGAGTGATTCCAAGAAATACCAAAATTAAGCTCACCCTCAATTACCTCAGCTAATTATGGAAGATAAGCCAGAAATGGATGGGCTTATGGACAACACCAGCTTATCTTTGATAAGCTGGAGCTTGTAGACAAAGCTCTTAAGAGCTTATTTGCCCTTGTTTAGAGCAAAGGGTCTTGTAAGTTACTTTTTCTTCATTTTAGCTTATTTTCTAGCATTTGCTTATTTACTGCTTATTTGTGCTTATTGCTTGTTTATATTTGCTTATTTATGCTTATTGATGGTGTTTAGAGCTTAAAATTATGGTCTTGTAGTTTAGAATCTAGTTGTGCAAGTTTTTCTTAAAAACTGTTAATTTTTAGCTTATTCACTGTTGGATTTTCATTTGCTTATTTAAGTGCTTATTTCTTACTGTCTTGTGCTTATTTTTGCTTATCATTCATGTATAAGCATCTGTTTTGAAGTCCCTTAGCTTAATTCACTTTAAATCAGCTTGCAAAAGCCATTTTAAAAATTAAAGGGGTGTTTGGCATAAGCTCAAAATGGGTCAAATTGGTGACTTAATGGGTTGGGGATGATTAAGCCAACTTTAACTAGCTATTTTAAGTATAGTAAAACCTGAGGCTTGGTGAGAATAAGCTCACTGTTCCCACCCACCGCCTTTCTGTATCTGATTAATGCTTATTATAGGATTTAGAGTCTTTTTAATTGATTAAAAATAAGTCCCAAAGTGCCTCCTTGTCTGTTTTAGTAGCTAGTTTTTAGCTTAAGTGCTTATTTGCTCTCTTGAGCTTATGGCTTATTGAATTTGCTCAATTTGTGTTCATATCTACTTATTAGGTAGGGTTTTAGCTTATCTTCGCTTATTTCAGTCCAATTTACGCTTGGGTGTAAGAGGCGAGCGCGAAGAGGGGAGAGTGAGCTTAAAGTTACATCTGGCATATTAACTTCAAAGTTAATAGCGAGGGTGCTGTTTTATTGGCCCCTTTTATAATATAGCGGAGAGGCGTGCGAGTGTTGTGATACAAAATTCTTTTAAGTATGTCTTATTAATGAGTAGCTATAGTGTAAATAATTTATAAGGTGCAATATACAATCCATTTAGCCATTTAGACCCATTTGGTACTTAAATTAAGCTAGAAAAGCCCATCATAGGCTCTTTTTTGGCTAGTACACATTCCCTCCCATGGTGCTAGAGAATGCATTTTTTATTTTTGAGCTATGTGGCTTATTCCAATTTGCTCAAGTTTTTTTCCAACTTATCATTGGTATGTTGTAGGTATCTAGCTTTGCTTATATTCCCATTTGTTGTGCTTATTGAATTTAAAAAGCCATAAAAAGAAAAGCCTCCTTTGTGCCTACTTTTGGTTATTTGTAGACAATCTGTCTGTCCAACGCTTTTTCTATTACTTTTTCCTTGTCTTATATTTCTTTCAAAATTCTTTTTTTGATTCTTTATTTGTATAGATTTTTTCAGGCAAGCTTTTAGATTTTATAAAGTTAAGAAGCCCTCCAAGTGTTCTGTCCTGGTGGCTTATTTAGAAGCCTAAAGTTTTTAGCCCTTTTTTTGAACTGTATATATCATCATACTTAGGCTTATAAGCTATTTAAGGTCTTATATCTTTTCTTTGTTGTTTAATTGTGCTTATTCATGTTTCATTTAGCTTATTAGGAGTTAGAATAGTATTTTCGGTGCTTATTTTCCCTTTTTTAAACAATTATTTTTAAGTCTTGAAATAAAGCCTAAAAAATATAAGCTGTCAAGTTTTAATAAAAAAGCTGTTTTACAGCTTATTCAAAAGCTTACAATGAAAAATTCCTAAGATTTAAAAGTGCTTATTTTTAAGGGCTGTTTACAACATTGCTTTTTTTTGAATTTTTTGAAAAAGAAAAATAAAAGGAGTGATAAGTGAAGTTCCGGTGAGCCCAGGGCTCGACCCAAGACCTCAACACTCATCAACCCTTATAACCCCCACACACTCTACCGCTGTGCTACAATAGCTCATCCGGTAGAAGTGTTGTTTATGTTATAACGTTAAGGGCTTTTTGGTGCCCTATAAAGCCCAATAAGCTGTTTTGATTTTAAATATCTTTTTGATATAATCTTTTGAGGCAGTATTTATTTTTCCTAAAGACAATAATAAGTCTCAGCTAATTTTCCTAATTTTTTCATAATTTTTAAAAATAGTTTAGTTTTTTTTAGATTTAATTTTCATTAAAAACTTAGAAAATTCATAAAAAATACATAAAAGTCAAAAAAATATAAATCTTTTTTTAAAAAAATTTTCTTTTACCAAATAGTTTCTCATAGGCAAAATATAGAAGCTCTTCGTAGGGTCAATTTTTCAAAAGATCATTTTTTTTAAAAAGGTTTTTGCAAACATGATAAGGGAAGGAACAGATTTTTCAGGGACTGTGACACCATTGTTTGCTATTATGTTGATACAATCAAAAGCAGTGGAGGGTGAAGGTTCAGGACAACCCACTGAACCCCAACACACACCTACTACTGCTTCACCATCTCATGTTGAACCAATCCCTACTATTGCATCATCATCACACCCCAAAAAGACCCACAAACGTAGGAAAACTAAAAGAAAGGCCACTGAGATATCTCAGTCTAGTGGACCTACTACCCTTGTAGCAGATGAGATTGTCCATGAGAAGAGGGGAGGGATTATGGAAAAGGCTGCCACTACTGCTATTAGCTTAGATGAAGAGCAGGGCAGTGGTAACATTATTAGGACCCAATCCATGGCAACACTTACTGAGCCTATTCCTCAGAGAACTGGTTCAGGTAGTGGTCCAAGGCGCCAATATACCATATTGGGGGACAGACCTGCTCAAACTAGGTTTGAGAGGTTGTCTAAACAATCCAATGATCCACCTCTCTCAAGAGTTAACACACTTGGAAGTGGGGAGGACAGTATGAAAATAAACGAATTGATGGAAATTTGTATAAAATTGTCTGAAAGAGTTCTTGCCTTAGAAAATATAAAGACTGCTCAGGATTTGGAAATTACTAATCTAAAGAAGAGAGTCAAGAAGTTAGAAAAGAAGAAAAAGTCAAGAACTCCACAACTCAAGAGGAGGTTATTCAAAGTAAGGATAGAGTCTTCTGCTGAAAAGAGTTTGGGTGATCAAGAGGATGCATCCAAATAGGGGAGGAATGAAATTGACCAAGATGAAGGGATTTCGTGGTTTCAAGAGGATGCAAAGACTCAAGAGAGGTATGGTCATGATACTGAAATTAATAATGCTAGTACATCAATTACTACTGCCAGTATTAATATTACTACGGCTGAACCTGTTATTACTGCCAGTGCACCAATTGCTACTGCTGGTGTATCTGTTAGTACTGCTGAACCAAGTAATCCTCCAACAACAACAACAACTTTTATTAAAGATGAAGATCTCACAATTGCTCAGACCCTTATGAAAATAAGAAGTGTGAAATCAAAAGAAAAATGAAAGGAAAAAGGAGTATCTAGTGAGACTGTTACAAGACCAATAGTACCACCTCAACAACGACCAATAGTACCACCTCAACAACAACTTGATCCAAAAGATAAAGGAAAAGGGATCATGCAAGAGCCTGAGAAACTAGTGAAAGTGAAAGGCAAAGATCAAATAGAATATGATGCTGATATGGCTAAAAGACTTCAAGCAGAGTTAGATGAAGAAGTTAGGCTTGAAAGGGAAAGAGAAGAAGAAGCTAGTAATATTGCATTGATTGAAGATTGGGATACCATTAAAGCAAGAATAGATGTAGATGCTTAATTAGCTGAAAGGCTTCAAGCAGAAGAGAGAGAACAGATGTCTGTTGAAGAGAGAGCTAGACTGCTAATGGAATTTATTGCAGCTAGAAAGTAATTATTTGCTACAAAAAGAGCTAAAGAGCAAAAGAACAAACCACCTACCAAAGAAGAACAAAGAAAGAAATTGTGTACCTACATGAAGCATATGGCAGGATACAAGGATAAGGATTTCAAGGGTAAAAACTTTGATGCAATCAAGCAAATGTTTGACAAAGCTTACAAACAGGTAAATGATTTTGTTCCTATGGATACTGAAAGCAGTAGAAAGAAAGCAGCTAGTAAGAAAAGAGCAGGTAAAAGGCCTAGTAAAGAAAGTGCCAAAAGACAGAAGATAGAGGATGATGCTGATAAGGCAGAGCTTAAAGCTTGTTTGGAGATAGTTCTAGGTGATGATAGTGCTGTCAATATTGAATCTTTAGCTATAAATATCCAATAGTTGACTGGAAGACACACATTCTAGCAGAAGACAAGATGTATTATCTAATCATCAGGGCTGATGGAAGTACTAAATATTACAAGATATTTAGTGCAATGCTTGATGATTTTGACAGACAAGATGTGTTAGATCTATATAGGTTGGTAAAGGAAAGATTTGAGTCAACAAGCCTAGAAGGATATGACAGATTACTTTGGGGAGATCTCATCACTTTATTTGAACCAAGTGAGGAAGATGAAATCTGGAAAGCTCAACAGGACTACACATTGATAAGCTAGAGGTTATATGATTCATGTGGAGTACATTTATTATTGATGGATACTGGAATTACAATTCACATGTTGATAGAAAAGAAATATCCTCTTACACAATAAATGCTTTCAAGAATGTTGAGTAGGAGGCTAGAAGTTGATCATGAATGTAAAACGGCATTTGAGCTCCTCAAATTTATCAAGTCACAGTACAAGAAGTAGAAAAATGTTTGGATACATCCTCCTGAGGTTCAAGAAGATTTTATTCAAGAAACTTGATGATTAATATGATGAATATCAAGTTTAGGGGAGGATTGTTGGGAATAAAAGGATTCTTAACTGTTACTACTGCTGGTTCAAGTTACAACTGCTGGTTGGAGTTACTACTACTGCTCAAGATTAAATAAAAAGTTCTAA
Source organism: Tanacetum coccineum (assembly GCA_026074375.1). Classification (NCBI taxonomy): domain Eukaryota; kingdom Viridiplantae; phylum Streptophyta; class Magnoliopsida; order Asterales; family Asteraceae; genus Tanacetum; species Tanacetum coccineum. The sequence goes on from BQNB010133210.1 coordinate 6,265, forward strand.
GTCATTACTACTACAAGTGTAATATTAGTAATGCCAGAACAAAATGTTACTACTACTAGAAGAGTTTATGCTGTTACACTTAGTTAGTATTGTTAGTCTGTTTTAGTACTGCTAAAGAGATATGTATGAGATATTTTAGGAAAAGATATGTATGAGTAGAAAACGCGTTGTAAGCCCATTAGGGTTCCTTGGTGTATAAAAGGAGACCCTAGGGCATGTAGTTCATATATCTCATTCTTCATATTTAGTCATATATAGCTTCAAGGTTTTGTATAACCCTAACACTATCAAGAGTGTTCGTATTAATATATTGAGGCTTAAAGTTTGGTATTATACAATCTTGTTTGTTACTGTTTTATTACTTATTCTTCTTAGTATTATAGACTAGATTCCGCATAATCTTTGATATATTCAATCAAAGTTTTTACCATAGTTGTCTTGGATTTATTCAATACAACTAAGCCTTTTATAAGCTAAGCAAGATCTATTCAAGTGGGATCAACAAGCATTGCATCGTTAGTTCTTAATTATGCATAGCCTGATCACCTATGTATAATTCAAGAAGGACCATGCTATGCTGGGAGTAGTCGCCAAAATAAAGTAAAGTCAATTTTCTACTTATATTCCCAAAAAGAAAAATTTTGTGTGCGTATACATAAGAGGTGCATGTCATGGACATTTAGAGTCAACATTATCTTACACTAAATCCTAAGCCGAAAAGTCGAGGTACATCACTAGTCACCCTTGGACAATCCACCAATGAGTGTGGTCACCGTTAGTGAATTTGCTAAATCACCCGTTCAACATCGACTTAACTCGGTAGTTTTGATGTTATCATCGATTAGGATTAGTTTTCAAAATACCGCACCATAATCGTTTGTGACGAGAAGATTGTTCGTATCCCCTATAGTAATGAAATATTAATAATTCAAGGTGGCAGAAGCTAGTCTAGATTGAATATTATTTCGTTCACCAAGACCCGAAAGTATATGTAGAAAGGATGTCATGTCTTTCTGGCACACATCATTGACAATAAGATAGAGAAGAAGTCGAAGGAGAAATGACATAAGGATTTAACTATTGTGCGGGATTTTCCAGAAGTCTTTCCCAAAGACTTGCCTAGACTCCCATTAACTCGATAAGCGAAATTTCAAATTGACTTAGTACCCGGCGCTGCTCCTGTAGCACAGTCGCTTTATAGATTAGCTCCGTCAGAGATGCAAGAGCTGACTAGCAAATTACATGAGCTTTCAGACAAAGGACTTATACGACCCACTTCCTCACCGTGGGGAGATCCGGGTTTGTTGGTCAAGAAAAAGGGTGGATCCTTCAGTATGCGCATTGACTACTAAAAAATTGAATAAGCTAAATATCAGGAGCCCCCGATTTATTAGTACAACCTGAAATACCTCAATGGAAGTGGGAGAAAATCACCATGAACTTTAGTACAAAGCTACCCAAGACATCAAGTGGTTACAATACAATTTGGATAATCGTTGATCGTCTTACAAAATCTGAACACTTTCTACCAATGAAGGAGACCGATACAATAAAGAGACTAACGAGACTCTATTTGAAAAAAGTGGTCTCAAGGCATGAAGTGCTAGTCTCGATCGTCTCTGACCGTAATAGCAAATTTACATCACGTTTCTGGCAGTCGCTCTAGAAGGCTTTGGGTACTCGATTGGATATGAGCACGACATACCACCCACAGAGGGACAGACAAAGTGAAAGAACCATTCAAACTCTTGAAGATATGTTACGCGCTTGCGTGATAGATTTCGATAATGGTTAGGACAAACATTTGCCACTAGTGGAGCTCTCGTATAATAATAGCTATCATACTAGCATCAAGGCTGCACCATTTGAGGCACTTTATGGTCGTAAGTGTCGATCACCTATCTGCTAGGCCGAGGTCGGAGATAGCCAGCTCACTGGCTCACAGATTATACATGAAACAACCAGGAAGATCATTTAGATCAAAAGCATAATCCAAGCCGCGCGTGATTTCCAAAAGAGTACGCCGATGTGAGACGTAAGCGTTTAGAATTTCAAGTAAGAGACACAGTCATGCTAAAAGTTTCACCTTGGAAGGGGGTGATTTATTTTGGCAAAATGGGGAAAGCTGAACCCGAGGTATATAGGACCTTTCAAGGTTTTAAACAAAGATGGACCGGTTGCTTATAGACTAGAACTTCCTCAACAATTAAGCAAGGTTCCTAGCACATTTTGTGTGTCCAATATGAAGACGTATTTGTCTTATGAATCGCTCATTATACCGTTGGATGAAATCCAAATTGATGACAAGCTTCACTTCGATGAAGAGCCCATGGAAATTATGGACTGAGAGGTCAAGCGGTTGAAGCAAAGCCGCATTCCAATCATCAAAGTTTGATGGAACTCTAAAAGAGGTCCAGATTTTACATGGGAACGTGAAGACCAATTCCGCAGCAAGTATCTACACCTCTTCACCAACATCACTCCGGTAGACAACTCAACTTTAATTTTGGGACAAAATTCTTTTAACATGGGGAGACCATGACAACTCATATTTTTCAGGTCATTTCACGTTAATAAACTTGAAACTATTCACTTTGATCATTTACGTGTTTACTTTTACGTGTAACCGTTAAGTTAAATCGCATAACCCGGAAAACAACTTTACACTTAAACCGGAAATAAACAAAGATAGGTTTACGTCAAATATGTGTTATACGAATTTTACAAGCATAAATTATAAGTCAACGACAATTTATTTTGCAAGTTTTACGTAAACGCTTAAACTTCCTGGTTTAGTTCGTGCATACATGCATTATGCATCACCACCTTATTAATACATACATATACATACTCAATTATACAAAATATATCAAAAATACTACTTTGTCTTTTCTCTTCCCATATATGCCGCCGCCCTTCTATATAGAGTAAATGCAACATTTTTTAGCTAAGGAACACACCTTATATGGCAGTTTCTTACACTAAGTCCTCATGTGATCAAGTAAACATTAAATTAACCATACCTACCTCTTGGAGAGGGGTTGTGATCGGCCAAACCATAAGAACACACCAAAGATGGCATTATTCTCAGTATGCACTCCTAAAGTGTCTTTATGACTTGCCAAAAATGCAATTCAAAGTGGAAGCAAACTAACATTATTTCTGACACACAAACACTTAACAAAAAAATATTTCTCTCCCTCTCTTGGCTCTCTAGTCCACGACTCACCTCAAGCAAGCAAGAAAATATTGGGTTTTGATAATTACAAGTACTTTACAAGAAGGTTTAAGGGTTTAGGTGTTAATCAAACAAGTATTAGAGATTTGATTGTGTGTTATACTAGTTAATTTCATCTTCTCATTCTACTAAGGTGCTCATTTCATTCATAACATCGTTTCATACATTTTGTTATAATCACTACATTCATGTAAATATATCACCACTAGGCTTGTGTTAAATGATTTTCTAAAGAAAACTAGCAAAACTTTCTAAATGTAATCTTGTGAAAAGGTTATACAATGGTTATTTAAAGTATGGAACTACACGCACTTCACTTGTTCTAGTCACTTTATAAAACACTTGATGAAATATTAGTTTTGTTGTTAAAATGAATGCTTATAAAATTTAAACTAGTTAAGTTGTATATTTATGTTCATGTTCTTGATTTTGTTTCTATTCTTGATAAATTGGTGGAAGTGACTAGGTTAGTATGAAGTTGTTGTTGTGATGGTAAATGATAAAAATTGTTGAAAGGGATTAGGCTAGTATGGAGTTGCAATTTGTGGGTGAATTAAAGTGCTAAAACGAAAAATACAAACTTGCTGTCCATAATTTATAATAGTATTTTCGTACAGTAAATTTCATTTTGAGTAGCCGAGATCTTGAAAAATAGATAGTAGACTCAAATACCTTCGCGTGGGTATAATTTTGTTAAAATCGGACTTAAAACGAGTGAGTTATGACTATTTAAAGTTCTGGTAAAAGCTAGTAAATTTTCTGGCAAAAACTGTTTTACATACATTCTGACCAGTTTCTAAATTCGTGTTTTGACCTATTTGGGTCCGAGTCAGGGAAAATATATAAGAGAAAACTTGTAGTACATGATTTTACCTTGATACGTCGAACTTGGCCATCCCGTGAATCCGTATAACGAAGGAGTTACACCCTTTTAAAGTCAGACTAAAATTTGGAAATTTTATAAAGTTTCTGCATGAATTTTTGGCTATAATTAAAGTTGTTTGAAACTAAAAATGGGGTTTTCGGGCGTTTTAGAGTCCGAATGAGCTATAAAATCCTTAACAAATATTGTAGTATTACTTATATATTTTCTATACGCGTCGGAAACTTTCAAACATATTATTAAGTAAGCGAGATAAGATTTATTAAAGTTAGTTACTTAAAAATAATGTTAAAGTATACTCCCTCCGTCCTAAAGTTATTGTAACCCGACAAAAAACACACAGTTTAATAAAAGTGCATTCATTACTGCTTTCTCTTTCTTACTTTTTGATAGAATGATAGTTTTACCCTTAGCTAATTAATAAAAATCTTATTTAAAGTTTGTAATAATAATTTCAAACAAAAATAATATAGTAAACTTGATCAAACTTCCTTATCTATTTTTAGTAGTGGACAATTAAATTGGAACATCCCAAAAAGAAAATGTGGATAATAAAAATGGGACGGAGGGAGTATAATGATGAGTAAAAATGGCGAATTTGATGTAAATGTTATTTTGACTTATAAAACTAAAACACAAACTATTAGGTGGTGATATAAGGTTATAAAAATATATTTGCATCACTTCATTACATTTGCACTATCCTAAGTTGACCCATTACTTATTCGGTTGCTTTCGAGACTTGTTGTGACGTTATACTTGATTGACTTTTCCCAAATCAATACTTTTACTTAACGTGAGTTTATAGCCCCGTTTTACTTGTTTTACAACTACTTTACAAATCTCGGGGTGAGATACATTGCTTGTTTTACAACCGGACGCAAGTACAATTTTTACATGATTATTGATATGCCTAAGTACCGATAACCTACAATACCCATTATCATGACCGTTAATTACTTTGTGTTTGCGCGAGTGTTATAAATAGATCTATTTGGGATTGACATTCCCGTTCAGGTAAGTAGCGCTTACTAGTTTCTAAGGTACCGAACTAACGAACGTATACCATGTTGGACTCTAAGTGTTGCGGGTTGAACACTTACAACGGGCAACTTTATACATATACAATGTTTAAGCTTCGGTGTCATGAGCTTAGTACAATCATAATTACAATTTTATTTGGCATTGTATGTGTTACTAATGCGGGTTTTTCAAACTCACAGAAGTTTTACAACTCCCTAGGCAGTGTACCTAACCATTGTAGTGTAGTATAGGCAAGACTCGGGGGTATGGGAATAGCGTGTGAAGGTTCGAACTAAACGTAACTAAGGTCAAGGAGTTGAAAGAAGATTTTTTTGTATTTTTATATTTTTTATGAAAGCAATTAAAATCTCAGTTTTGAAAGGGGTTTTGTTTTAAACTAATTAAGCTAATAAACTAAATTAAATCTAAACTAATGTGGAAACTCATATAGGTAAACAAACGTGTTCACTTAATCATGCATTACTCCTTAGTTTTCTCCTCCTTATCATATTGCTTTGTCACACTTGTGATGTAACGTGTAAGTATTTACTAATTCATGAACGAATTACACGAACACGCCGTCTATGTAATATTCCGTTAAGGCAATGCACAAGTAAGGTAGTATGAAGACTATTACAAGGCCCCTAAGAGTATATTACATGCATTAAAACACTTAAAAGGGTTGTGATGTATGTGTGTAAGTTAAACGAAAAAGGAAAGGGCTGGGATATTACATGCATTAAAACACTTAAAAGGCCCCTAAGAGTATATTACATGCATTAAAACACTTAAAAGGGTTGTGATGTATGTGTGTAAAAAACAAGAATACATGCGAAGGCGTTGCTAAGCCAATACTCGATCACACTAGGACAAAGATATACAAACTCTACTTCAAACTCTTTCTTTTCTTTTCTCGACTCTTTTTGGACATAAACATAAACATAAGCAAGATGGCAGCCCGTACATTTTGTTCTTCATTTTTTTCTATTTTTTCTTACACTTTTGTCCTGCCATCTGCTGAAACATAATAATACATATACATGAATTGGGGTTTATAATTGCACCCTTACACTTGAGTTTTTGATACTCAATACGTAAACTAATCTAATGACCCGAATTGAAAAGATCAACAAACATGGAGTGTATTAAGCACGTATGGGGATAATAAATTGACTTTCTTTCCTATATCTCCATAAAATAAAAACTACCATGAGTCTCAATCGTCTCAAAATTATATACACGAATAAAAGACTCGACTTAGCAACCATGTACTCAAGCAAACAGTTAACTAGGGTTTAACAATAATGTACTAAAAATGAGTACATACAAGGAAGGCTAAGGCAATTTGGGTGTAACATTTGGCGTGAGTGTAAAAAATGCTCTTCATTAATAATCCAGAATCCACCAGAACATTACAAGAACCGCGAAACGGATAGGCTCGATGAGGTTTGCTAGGGGTATTTTTCACTAAAAATAAGTGCATAGCAAGGGTGTGGGGATAGTTATATGATCGAGGTGACCATCATAACAAATACTGGTTTAAAACAGGGTTTATCCTAGTGTCTCTTATCATTTAGCAAATCCTAATCACACGAATGTGATCTCACTAGCGGTCTCGGGATGAATTACAAAAACAAGTTCTAGAATTTAATATACTACCGGTACTCTCTCATATAATTTTAAACCGATACCAATGCTCCAGAAAAGGCGACAAAATCACACATGCACGATCAAATCCATAAACGTGACACATGCGATTGCTCAAATCCTTAACTCGAGAAAGCTAAAGGTAAAAATTATCTTAAGCACCAAAGATGGATGCATGTATTCCTAAAGATCCAGAGGTGAACATCACATTTTTAGGGTGGAATTTTTGAGTGGTAGGGTTTTTGTGCTAGTCATATAACTCCTATCCATGAGACGCTAAATATACTTAGTTTTCATCTGTATGTGCCATAAAAAATTTTAAATTTGGGTCAAAATTACCTTCTACGCTACGTTTCAGTATATTACTCATCTTTTTAAGGACAAAGCAAAGGCAAATAAAAAAATAGTTTCTAAGGCTTTATTTCCCCCTACACTTATTTTGAACATTGTCTCCAATGTTCTACAAGTACCCAAAAAAAGAATAAGTGGAAAAAGTAAGGGCAAAAGAAACTAGTACTCTCCTGGTTTTGCTCAATATTGGAGAAGAAACAAGTGATCCCGCCTAAATTGTCATCTAAGAATCGTCCACATGAAACTCCTAAGAACTTCCGGACTTCTCCTTATCATATATAACCTGCAAATCAAAGACAAGAAACAACTACACCTGGCGTAAAATCGACGGGATAGTAATAGACATCGTAATTGTTTAGGGTTTTGACAATACGAAAATAATAAAGATAAGATGAATGTACTAATGTAATTGTGGTTTTCTGCAAGTTTTAGAAAAAAATACAAATTTTAGAAATTATACAAAAGTAATTTTTCAAAAATAAAAAAATACAAAATTTATTGTAGCTGGAGACGCGACGCCATCAGGATTAATCTTGACGCCGTCTCCAGAGATTGTAAATAATTTTTTTTCGTTTCTTGGAAAAATCTCTACACGCAAATCCTATTAGTTATTTCCTGGAAAAATTACCACACAAACCACAAGAACAATTAGAACAATCATATGACTCTAACATGACACAAGACGCGAATTAATCTAAACTTTTTATATAATATGTTTAAAAAGGTTCTTATAAACCGGATATTTTCCTTTAACATTTGATATGTGTGAAAACACATATCCGTTTTATATCAAAATAAACCTTAAAAAGACAAAATTGTGCTTAAAATGCTTGAATATTGCTTGTTTTGTCTTTGTGATTGTGTAGGTACGGATTTTGCAAAAATCACAAGAAAACGGTCAAAACCAGACAAACACGGACACGGGAACGGAAGAGCACGCAAAAAGCCGGGAGAAAGATTACAAAAAGGCCAGAAAGTCAACAGTGGTCAACCCTCAGTCAACCCTTGGTCGACCAAAGTCAAAGTCACAAAAAGACAAAAATCCCAAAGTTACCAAACAGTCCCTCATAATTCTCAAAATTGCAAAATTGGTCCCTAACTTTAAATGGGCTAAAACCTTTTATAGTTAACACCCGTTAACTATAAACCAAGGCCCATTTCTTTTTATATAACCCGAAGTCAAAGCCCAAATATAAGCCAGTCAAACACCCTCCTAAAACATTTACAGTTTAAAAAAGGCGCGAGAGTTTGTTTTTACTATTCATCCATCTTCTTCAAATTACCAAGAGTTGAAATCAAGGGGCAAATAGTAATTAGCTATGTGAATGGATAATTCAAGGGACAGAGGACACATTGGCAGGATAAAACGTCACCAAGCTTTTCTATTGGTTAATTTTGGACAAAGGATGACACGGTGGCAAGTAAGAAAGCACACAAGGAATGATGGGATTTGTACTATATACTCTCACAAAAGAAGCACAAAGGTGTTATAAACACGGATAGCCACGCTGGCAATCCGTGTGACAAAATCTAATCCAACGATGGGAAATAGGCATCCAATGATTGAGAGATGATCAAAGGCCAATGTTGAGAGGATCGTGTAACTGAACCTGCACCTAGAAGCTTCTCATTCAGGCTATAAAAAGACCTTCATCCTCACACACAACTTATCTTTTTTTTCTTGTAATTTTTTTTAGTTAAATAGCTTATGTAGTTTTTTTAAATGTAATTTTACTTTTTTTTTTCAAGCTCTTGTAGTCTCTTTTATAAAGCATTGTAATCTATTTTTGAGTATTAATAAAATCTTAAGTTTAGTTTTTATAAGCTTTTTCACTTATAAGTTCTTCTTTACTCTCAAATGTATGCTATTGTTTCAAAAGCTCACAACAAGCTCTCATAAGCTCTTACAAGTCTCTAAGCTTGTAATTGAGCTTTAATAAGTACCTAATTTACTTAAACCTTAAAATAAGTTTAATACCTTGACTTATTGGATTTTGAGCTTATGGAAGGGAAGCTAGCAAAGGATGAGCTTCCATGGACTTTTACTGGCTTATTTTAAATAAGCCAGGGCTAGTAGACAAGCTCTTTGAGCCTTTTAAGCTTTTGTTTAGCTAAAGCTTATTGTAAGTCTTCATTTTAAATTATGTTTTTAAATACTTAGTGTAGTTTTGCTTATCAATTGCTTAATATGCTTTCTAGTTGCTTATTTATGCTTTATATTGTCTTATTGTGCTTATTAGTTATGTCTTTTAATCTGTTTTTAGCTATATAATTATAGACCTTAGTGTTTCATAATCTGTCATAAAATCAACTAAAAAACCAAAAATAATTAGCTTAGCTTGTAGAACTTTGATTCTAGCTTAATTGATCTTTGATTTATGTTTATCAAACTTGTTATAAGATATTTGATATCTGGTACTTAGGTTTTGCTAGCTAGATTTTAAAATCTAAAGTTTAAATGGATTATGCATTAGTTAAAGGGGTGTTTGGATTAATGCAATTTGACCTTAAAAAGTCAAATTGAGCTAAGTTCATTGCTTGAACCAGTTTTTAATTCATTTAAAATCAGTAGTAAAAGAGATTTCAGAAGTTAGATTTCAAAAATTAAAAAGTTAAGGCTAGTGATTCGCTGATCGTATACACTTAAAATAACTCAAATGCAAGTCTCAACCAAATGCCCTTGACCAAGGCAAAAGGTCAAGATCTACACAAAGAGATTAAATATATAAGAATCTGTTTAAAAACACTCATTGAGAGTGTCTAGTGCAGGAGTGACCCTTAAGGTCTCCTGCATATTGGTTTTTGCCTATTGCCAAGTGCATCAGTAGGTGACACTGCAGTCTTAAACTGCAGTGCTTTTTGATTAAATTTTAGCTAGCTTAATTAGGATTTAGCTTCTAAAATTCAGTAAACTTTTAGATTACATATAGGATTAGTTAGATTAAAACTTGTTTTTAGATTTCTAGCTTATTCACTAGGGTACATTTACTTTTAAAGTTCATCAAAAATCTAAAAAAAAACTAAAAACTGTAACTGTTAGAACTTAGTTTTTAAATTTAGATTTTTAGCTTATAGGATTTGATTTTATGCAATAGATTTATAGCTTATATGTGGTTTGTCTAGTTTTCAAAAGCTCAGCTTTTGAAATAGCTTATTGTGCTTTTTAGCTTATTTAGTTTTTAAGCTCTTTTAGTCATAGTTTCTAAGGTTGCTATTTAGATCATAGGATTTAGTTAGCTTTAAATGTTTTTAGTCTAAGTAGCTTATCAAAGCTAGCTTTTACATATCCTAAGCTTTCTAGAATAGCTTTTTGTTTTGAAAATGAGCTTAAAATGAGTTGTGTGCAATCAATTAAGTAAAAAATAACTTTTTAGCTCTCAAAAGCTATATTCCCTTGTTTTTACATTTCTAGCTTATTTCTTAGGGTAAATTAGCTTTTAAAGTTCATAAAAAAAAATCTCAAAAAGCCAAAAAAATAGTAGCTGTTAGAACTTAGTTTTTAAATCTAAGATTTCTAGCTTATAGTGTTTAGTTTTATGATTGATTTTTGTAGCTTAATAGTTGTTGATTAAGTTTCCAAAAGCTTAGTTTCTATTATAGCTTAGTGATGATTCTAGCTTAATTAGATTTTGAGTTTTAAGTGCTTGTTTCTGAGTTTGCTGTTTTGATCATTAAATTTAGAAGTCTTATAGTGTTTTTGGTTCATTCAGCTTATCAAAATTTGCTTTTGCATATCATAAGCTTTCTAGGACAGCTTTTAGATTTGAAATTGGTGCTTATTTGAAGTGTGTGTGCTTAATTGAATGCAAACTAGTTTTTTAGCTCTTAAAAGCTAAGTTTCTGAAACTGTCAACTTGAAAAGCTTTTTGAGAGCTTATTTTTGAGTTTGAGCTTATAGTGTCTTTGTTAAAGTTGCTTAAACCCCCGACCTTAACACTTTAACCCCCTATAACTCCACACACTACCACTGCGCCCTTGGGTCTTTTTCATAAGACTCTTGCACAATTTATTATTTATACTAATTTTAGCCTAATAAGCCTAATAAGTTGTTATAGCTTATTTCGTAGCTTATTCAAAAAGCTGTGTTCATAAGCTTATTTTTCCTAGGTTTTAATTAGTATAAGCTATTTTCTGTAATTTTTCTAGAATTTTTATAGTTCATTTAGTATTTTTAAACATTAATTTTCATTAAAAACTTTAAAAAATCATAAAAAATAGAAAAATAATCAAAAAAATAAAATAAAAAATTAGAAAATTTTCTTTGATCATAAAGTTCATAGGAAAATTAGTTTTGTTTTCGTAGGGTCTAATTTGCAAAAATTCGATTTTTAAAGAACGAGATTCGTCCCCGTTCTCGTTTTTCGTGTTTTAACGCTCATTTCAACTCCGTTTTTGTTCTAATTTTCTTTAAACTTAATTTTTAGTCAAATAAAGTCCATTTAAAAAGAAAAATTTAAGTTAGGTTTATTTTTGGAAATTTAGGGTTTTTGATCTCCGTTTAGGGGTCCCGTTTTGTGTTTTTAGTTGAAATTTGGTTTCCCGTTATTTGTTCTTGTGCTTAATTGTTATAATTTGTTTATTTTAATTGTTAAAAATAGTTAATCAAATCAACCTTTGTTTTCAATTCAAATCATTGTCCGAACATCTAACGTGGTTTCAATTTCACAAGTCGTTGGGGGGTAAACGACCCGGGAATCATACTTCTCGGTTTATATACGTATTATAATATATACATTTGTGAAGATTTTCCTTTTTACCTTTGTCCTCAAGGGTAGTTTGGTAATTTTCCATCGTATTATATATTTTATTTTATACATATTAATTTTTGGCGCCGCTGCCGGGGACTTGTGATTAAGATTATTTCGTTTGAAGTTTGTTGATCGTGATTTGAAGACCCTTTCGTTTTTGAAAGTTTTGTTTTGTTAAAAAAAATATATATATAAAAAGTAAAAAATATTTTTCCTTTCTTTAGTAAAATTATCATATAAAAAAAATCAAAAATATAAAAAAATTGTCTATAAAAAATAATAATAAACAAAGTTGGTAAAAGAACACCAACAAATAATACCTTCAATTGAGGTATTATCCATTAGTAA
>BQNB010133211.1:1545-18501 GCA_026074375.1 Tanacetum coccineum
GAATAATACCAAAACCAAATAAGCCCGAAGTCTATTAAGCCATAATCAAAATAAGCCAAAAATCCTACAAACTACAAGCTTAAAATAAACCAAAACCATAAGCTTATCAAAATAAGTCGATATCAATACAAGCTATAAGCTTTATTTATGTATAAGACGCGACCATAAGCTCGAAATAAGCCAAAACCAAATAAGCCACAATGGATAAACCATAAGCTAAAAATATAAGCCGAGACAAATCGGCCGAAACAAACCAAACGGACCCTTTGGTTGGGCCGCGTCCATGACCGAAGTCCACAACCACCATGTAGGTTGGGCCGAGCCCACACCAAAGCCCAACGAAAACAAATAAGCTATACCCTAGCTTTTTAATAAGCAACACTCGATACTAAGCCTAAAATAAGCATTTTAACAAAAGAAAAATTACCACAACAAGCAAAATATTCAAACTTTAAATCCTTATTCCCTTTTCTTTCAAACCGATGCACGCAACACCCTTTTTTTTACATTTTCGTGTTTAGACATCACAACAAGCATAAAAGTATAAATTAAATCAATGTTTTTGAAAAGCTTACTTGTTTAACGAGTTTGGTTCGGTTGTGACGCGCTAAGGGAAGACCCAAAATCTTGTTTCTATAACCCTAGACTACTAGCTATGAACCCAATAACGTTTCTTAACCCCATGTCTTTGATGAATCTTCAAAATCATTGTTTCTTGTTCTTGTGTGGCTCGTCCGAAAACAAAAGGGAAAAGGTAGAGTGTTTTTGTGTTTTTGAATTTTATGAAATAAGAAGAATGGATAAGGGATTGAGATGGTAAAGAATTTATGTACCATGCATGAGACACAAAAGCTAATTTCAAGCCTTGTTGTCACCCCTCCATTTCACACGTCTAAATGGGTTCCAAGGAGGGTTCGAGTTCCTCTTTTCGTGTCGGGATTACTTAAAGCTCCATTTTCATCTATTTAAAATGTCAACTGAACTTAGTTAGTATTTTCATTGCGTTTAAAATCACTTTTCTATAAATCTAGGTTATTTACACGACACCTATCATATTAAATTGCTACAAAAATTTATTTTGAGCCGTTGCCAGCCGACTCAGGACCGAAAACATGAATTTTTGACAAAACTCAACCGAACCTTACTCATCCATTTAAAAAAAACTTCAAGCCACAAAATGGGGTTTGACAACTTATATTTGACCAAATTTCCACTTTTACGACCGTTAGAGTCTGTGAGAGACCGTGAATGGTCACGGGGAATATTGGAAAGAGTTGTAGTGATCAAATTGGAAACGTGATCATACTTTTTATTGTGTCAGCTTTTGAGAGGTATCTTGACCTATCTAAGTGAAGTGAAATTTAAGGCACTCATTGAGTAAGATTGATTTAGGAAAAGTTTAAGGCAAATAATGATGAGGTTTAGACAATAAAATGGTCTTCCTAGAAAGGTAGAGCCGAGAGTGTTTGACCAAGTAAGGTTTACTTGGGGATTTTGAGTGAGTGAGTGTTGGTAAAAGAACCATAGGCGTTCTTGAGAAAGTAGAGTGTGAGTCGTATTATGTAGGACATATACCCTGTAGGGTTAGTCCCGTTGGTTGAATAACCGAAAAGTTTGGCAATGTCAATTTTGATAGAATAGTCATCATGTCGAGGATTGGATCGTATTCTGACACCCGACTAAGACATGAGACCAAGTTGAAGAAAATTTGAAACTAAGGATAGTAGTAGAAGACTAATCATAATTTTGTGAAACGTATTATAATTAACCATGAGAAAGTGTAGGATTTGGACTGTGGAAAAACTTAGTCTTTAGAGGAATCGTAAGAAACCTTGCTTGAAAAGACAAAACCCTAGTGATTTGATGTGATTCTTCGAGGAATGGAATTTCCTGTCAGTATTGTGAGTTGATATTTTGAGTTGAATTTCAGGGCGAAATTCCTTTAAAGGGGTGAGACTGTGATAACCGGAAATTTGCCCAGGGTTAAGTATTATAAAATATTATAATTTTGAATTTTAAAGTCTTTCGATCTTGTCAGTTTTCCTGATGAAAGTTGAAAAGTTAACTTCTGTTGACTATTTTTGCGTAAAATGGTTTCGGTATAACCAGGATTTTAAGGAATATTAAAATTCGGGAGAGAATCACTTTTGATTCGTCTTTCCACTTCGGAGTATTTTGGTTGGTATTTCGAGTAATTCCGGGAAGTTTTCCCGTGATCCGCAAAAATCGTCACGCAGCGCGTACCGGTACGACAGTTTATTCGAGAATGAAGATTAAATGAATTTGGGAATGTGTTAATGGGTTTATTTATTTAATAAATTCATGATGTTAATATAACGTTGGTTTAAAACGTCATTAGAAAACGGTTGTTTTCGTGAAATTCGGTAAAAGACTGTAACGGGCGAAAAAGTGTAATTTTGGTCAAATATAAGTTTTCAAAGCCTATTTTGTGGTTTAGAGTGTTTTTAAAATGGATAAGCAAGGTTCGGTTGAGTTTTGTCAAAAATTCATGTTTTCGGTCCTGAGTCGGCCGGCAACGGCTCAAAATGAATTTTTGTAGCAATTTAATGTGATAGGTGTCGTGTAAATAACCTAGATTTATGGAAAAGTGATTTTAAACGCAATGAAAATACTAACTAAGTTCGGTTGACGTCTTAAATAGATGAAAATGGAGCTTTAAGTAATCCCGTCACGAAAAGAGGAACCCGAACCCTCCTTGGATCCCATTTAGACGTGTGAAAGGGAGGGGAGAAAACAAGGCTTGAAATTAGCTTTTGTGTCTCATGCATGGTACATAAATTCCATACCACCTCAATCCCTTATCCATTCTTCTTATTTCATAAATATCAAAAACACAAAAACACTCTCCCTTTTCCCTTTTGTTTTCGGACGAGCCACACAAGAACAAGAAACAAAGATTTTGAAGATTTATCAAAGACACAGGGTTAAAAAACATTATTGGGTTGATAGCTAGTAGTCTCAGGTTATAGAAACAAGATTTTGGATCTTTCCTTTGCGCGTCACAACCGAACCAAACTCATCAAACAAGTAAGTGTTTCAAAAACTTTGATTTAGGTTGTACTTCTTTGCTTGTTGTGATGTCTAAAAACTAGTTGTACAAGTTGATCTTCAAAAAGGTCGAAACTTGAAAGCGAAAATGTAAAAAAAGGGGTGTTGCGTGCGTCGGTTTGCAAGAAAAGGGAACAAGGATTTAAAGTTTGAATATTTTGGTTGTTGTGGTAATTTTTTTTTGATAAAATGCCTATTTGGGCTTATTATCGAGTGTGTCTTATTAAAAAGCTAGGGTATAGCTTATTTGTTTTCGTTGGGCTTCGGTGTGGGCTCGGCCAACCCACGTGGTGGTTGTGGACTTCGGTCGTGGACACGGCCCAACCAAAGGGTCCGTTTGGTTTGTTTCGGCCCACTTGTCTCGGCTTATATTTTTAGATTATGGTTTATCCGTTGTGGCTTATTCGGTTATGGCTTATTTCGAGCTAATGGTCGCGGCTTATACATAAATAAAGCTTATAGCTTGTATTGATATCGACTTATTTTGATAAGCTTATGGTTTCGGTTTATTTTAAGCTTGTAGCTTGTTGGATTTTTGGCTTATTTTGATTATGGCTTAATGGACTTCGGGCTTATTTGGTTTTGGTACTATGCGAGCTTATAGCTCATTTTGTTTCGGCTTGTTTGGGGCATGGCTTAATGGGCCACGGCTATGTGTGAATTCGGCTTATATTGGTTCGACTTAATGGGCTTAAGGCCCATTGGGTTTTGGTTTATTTTTTGGACTTATGTAAAAAGGTATGGACTAAGTTTTGCTATCGGGCTAAATGCTTAAGACCTTAATGGGCCATAAGGCCCAATAACAAGTAAATGGATTAGTGGTCTTATAAATGGACTAATGGATTTGGTTTGGACTAAGAGGGATTTTGTTGGACTTGCCAAATGTAATTGAACTTACATTGGGCTTTCGGGCCCAAGAGGAGAGAAATTAATGATTTGGATTTCTAAAGTCGGATAAATGAACTTACAAATAATTACGAAAGTAGAAAATGAATTTGTTGGTCGAAAATAGTCACGATTGGCATAGCGCGTTAAAAATATGGATTTTTGTTATTTTGTCGAAATAATGGGAAAATTTTGGAAATTAATAAGGCTTGAAAACCTTGAAAATGTTGTGCAAACGAACGAGTCATGTCAAAATTTTTGTGAAAATGTTACACTTAGAAAATATTTTGGAATAAATACTTGTGTCGAACCCACTAAAGGACAAAGGTGACTTTTAATGAATATCAAGTTTTAAGATCAGTCGATTTAGCGTGAACGTAACAAACTGGCAAGAATTTATAATTACCCCGTTAGCCCGATAATAAGACGAAAATAATAATAAAATATTATTATTTTATTAAATACTTATATATATTTAAAAATAAATAAATAAATATATATCTATATCGTATCGATTACGAAAATGTTGATTTATTTATTTTTGGCTCTTGAGTTCTTGCTCATTTCTTTTTCTTCAGATTTTCGCAGAGTATTTGGTCGACTGTTTCGTTTTAACGATTGAAGGTGTCTTGAGTAAATTGTATTCATGTCACACTTCGCTCAAGTGTTGAGTCATTTTGCGTAATTACCACACAACCATAATATGAAAAAACAGTTTTGGTAAAGATAACGGTTTAGTTATGAGATATTGGTTTCGTTATGAGATAATGGTTTTGGTAAAAGATAACGGGTTCGTTATAAGATAACGGTTTTGAGATAAAAAAAAGTAAAGGTTTGGTGATAAGAAAAAGGGGTTTTTGTAACAGTATTGAGAATCTTGGTGTGTGTAAAGATGAACACTTATACAATAAGAAAACTTTGTACAAATATTAATAAGGTGTCGTAATTGACTAGGTCATGGCCGGGTACTGCGGTGCGCTTGCGTTAAGATTATTTGTGCTCTGAGATTGAGATTTGTGCTGTTTGCATTTTGTTATTTGAGGTGAGTTCTCGTAGCCCCATTTTTCTACTGTTTTTCTGTTGGGGGAAAATGATACTCAAATGTCTTTTGAAGTGTTTTGAATTGAACTGTGCGAAATGTGGTTTTGTTTTTGGGACAAGATATGTTCTTATGACTGCTATGTGAATATTATGTGTTACATGATTGTTTGGATCAGAGGGGTACGCATACCCCAGTATTTGTATGATTGTTCGAATCGGATGGGTACGCCTACCTAGTATTTGTGTGGTTATTAGAGCGGATGGGTACGCCTACCCTGGTATGTGTGAGGTCCTGCCCTAATTTAGTTTTCCAGCTGGTAGGCCCTTTAGGTGCGTAAGTGACATATGGTGATTGACTAGCAAGATTGCTAGGTTGTGTTACATGACTAGCGGGGATGCTATGTCATAGGTTGTTTGCATATATATTCACTGTCATATTACAATATTGTCCACTCTTTTGAAATATTGGCATAACTTTTGGGTTTAAGGTCAAACCTACGAGCATTTGATTTGAAGAGCATTTCTATTTGTATAGTGTGTTCCATTGTTTGTGGTTCATAAAAAAAGTTTTTGGGGGGGGGGGGGTTTTCTCTGCAACAAGCGGATTGATCTCATTTTTTAGATTCTTTGCAAATCTTTTCAAGGCGATCTTTGTTTAAATATCATTAAAACGACATAACTTCAATTATGATTAAATTGTTAATATTTTTAAGATAATTATATCTTTGATTCTTCTCAATTTTTTAATAACCAGATATACTTTTTTCCCTTTCTTCGATGTTCATTTATACTTTTCAAAGATTTTAATTTTGTGATCTTAACGTACAAAACAACGAACAATGTTACAAAGAAATAAACGCAGATTAAAGCATTCCGCCCTAAATAAATACCAAACTATAGAATAACTAGAAACTTTACTGAATATCAAATAATCGATAATAATTTTGTTAAGAAACAAATTGGCAAACAATATTCAAAACAAATACACGCTGCTAAAAATGCTCAACTACAACGCACAATAACTTAATTCCTCGTTTATTACAAGACAGAAGGGAGAAAATAACTAAGCTAAGTTACAATTATTATTTTTTAAACCCATCTAAGTTAAACATAGAACATGCTTTAATACGGTGCTCGATACGAGTACAACATCTGTGCTAGTCCACATTAAATTTTTCATGCCTTAGAAAGCATACAAGGCTCGAACACGTTCGAAGCTACTCTTAAAAAACAAAATAAGAAAGATAAAATATGATATAAAGTCCCAGCAACCAAAAGTGTGTGAGCCACATATATATCATCATATATTAAACCATATATATCAATGCGGAAAAAAATCAAATAAAGCTACAAATATCCAGGACAAGTGTAAAAACCTTGGAGAAAAAATAAAACTTCTTGAAGCATTCAAAAATTGTTCACCAATATAGAGATGGTTGATGCATAAGAAAGATGTGAATTTTTTTTTTCTAAGTTTGAGTTTTTACACGTTTTTTAAATGTACACAAAACAAACTTTTAATACACAAAGTTTCCAGCTTGTTATATGTGACACCATGAAAATTTCCGATCAATAAATTAGCCGTTTTCGTTTAGTAGTTTGAATTTTTAAAAGTTTCGTTTAACTTTTTCGTTTAACCGGGAAGTTGTTCCGCTTTTATCCGAGAATCATCGCCGGGAGAAAACCGGGACACCTAACGTTGTAGTATTTTGGCAATAGCCACGTTTTTATATATTAAGGCAATATTTAAAATTTCATAATTTTCGAAGATACCGTTATTCGTTTCGTTACTTGCGTAAACCGTGTTTTATTTAAAAATGAGCATGTGCATGGAAGGCTTAGAAATTAAATCATGCAAGAGCACTAGCATCATAAAATATTAAAAACCATTTGGTCTCCCCCCTCCCCCTCTTATTCATGCATGCATCCAAACCAACACCCCTTAAACCCTTGGATGCCATTTTGAATTCAAAAATTAATAAGACAAAGTTCCAACTCGTTTTTGTCCTAGCTCATTTGTGATTGGAGGATCAAATTGGTCCCCTTTCTTTCTCTTATCCTATTCCACGCACACACACACAAATATACTTTTAGTGTGTGAAGTAAACTTTGCATATAAATACCATGTTACTTCCATTCTTCTCTTTTCATATTAAACACACACTTAGCATTGAGTTTTCTTTTCTCTCTTGCTTTTCCTAGTCCACGAAAATACATACACACATATATAAATTCATAAATTATCATCTTTGATCAAAAACTCTTAAAGATTTGTTGAAGATTTAATCATTTGTATCATTCGGGTATAAGTTAAACAACGTTTGGGTTGTTTCTAGTCATCAATCATTCTTCTAAACCTTCAATCTTTGTAAGTCTTCAAATGTTTTCATAACTTGTACTTTCCTAATCATCTTGATGCATACTTACTAGTTGTACAACTTATTTTGTAAAAACAAAGATTTAAAAACTACATAAACCTTAAAAGGCTATGCTATTGGTTCGAAAATAATAAAAGAAAATATAAGGAAATCATAGTTTTGTGATCGTGGTTATTTTCGTGTAAAAAAATTGTATGTTATAGCTTATTGTATTCGGCTTATGTTAATAAGCTTTTGGAAAGCTTATTTTAATTATTTCGAGCTTATTGGGCTTATTATTTGGTTCGGCCCAAGTATAGAAAAGAAGAAGAAATATTTATTTAGCTTATTTTGTTTCGACTTATATTTTGTTAGCTTATTTTCTAGCTTATTTTGAAAGGACAAATAGTAAACTTATTCGGCTTAATAAATAAGCCCGAATATAGCTTATTGGGCTTATAGCCGCGTCCCACATACAAGGCCTAACAACATGAGCTTATTTTTGAGCTTATGTGGTTCGGCTTATTATTGAGTGGCTTATTGTGAGCTTATTAATAGCTTATTATTAAGTCGCGTGTTTATTATTTAAGGTTTTGCTTATCGGACTATATGGATAAGTAAAACTACATTTTTGGACTTAACGGGCCAAGGCCCAACATAAATACAATACACCAAGGCGTAAAGCTACGGTGTGGCTTATTGAATAAGTTCACGAATAGCTTATTTAATAGTGTACGACTTAGACGCTATACGTGTAACTCATTTTAAATGTTGGACGTTGCGAATAATAAGAGATTTGATGATGTATAGTTTGTAATCATGAAAAGTGGATTGGAAAGTGATTTGAAAATGGTTTTAAATAAAGTCTACGACTTTGGAAAACGTGTAAACACGAACGGGTCATGCCGAAATTTTTATAAATTATTATACTTAGAAAATACTAGAAAACGCACAAGATAAAACGAGATATGGGAATTTAATAAAGTGCCGAACCATATATATATATATATATATATATATAGGGAAGGGATCAAGTGAGAAGAAAAAATATAATGAGAAGAATAAGAAGGATTTCTAGCCACACAATATACATAAAACTATGTAAATAAATTAAATTACTTATTTACATTTTCTACCTACGTATTTAATTTAAGCACTAATAGTTAAGCGTGCTCGTGTGAGGGAAGCACTAGCATGGGTGACCTGCCAGGAAATGGATAAAATAAAGATATTAAAGCATCATTATCAAAAGGTTTTAAATCATTATTTGGGATTATTGGGTAAAATGCTGAACAATATATATGTATAAATATATTTTACTTGAATGTTATTAAATGACATTATATATATATACCTTCAACCACAAAACCGATCACTAATGTTTTAATTATAAGAACATTTATAAAAGTATTTTTACATAAACATTTATTACAATATACGTAACTTTCTATCCTATCCGATTCTAATCAAACTGAAATTCTCTAGGTTGCGTTCGTGTAACCGACATCGTGTTCCACGTGATCTATTTCAAACTTTACCCTATCACTTCACCACTCAAGTGAGTTCATA
This sequence comes from Tanacetum coccineum, assembly GCA_026074375.1. Lineage (NCBI taxonomy): Eukaryota > Viridiplantae > Streptophyta > Magnoliopsida > Asterales > Asteraceae > Tanacetum > Tanacetum coccineum. Next base: position 10,467 of record BQNB010133211.1, read on the forward strand.
GCCCCACACTTCATTACTACGTTTGAATAAATGTTTATACTTGGGGTGAAAACATTGCTTGTTTTTAAAACTGGACACAAGGACTATACGTGAGATTTCCCTATTTACGTGTTGCCTAAGTAGCATTTAGACCTCAATTGCCCAAACTATCATGAACTGTCAATTTCTTGACCGGAGGACCGGTTGAGGGAGCGTGAGTGAATAAATAGATCTATTGGGACTAATTATCCCTATCTGGGTGAGTAGCGCTCACTACCCACGGGGCTCCCGATAAACGGATATATGTCAAGTCAAAATTGGTTAGGTGGTCTTTGGGTCTGCACAACAATAAAGGCAAGCCAATACAAATGCACTTTACAAGCTAACTTTTCGAAATTAACATCATGTCATGTAGCCTAAAGTGATACGTAAATACCTTTTTATGTGAAGTTGTATCTGTTATAACTGTCGCATACGTTTTGGAAACTTGTGGTCCACACTAATTACGTTTGAATTAAACCTATGAATTCACCAACTTTATGTTGACGTTTTTAGCATGTTTTTCAGGTGCTTATTCTCTGATGTGCTATGTGGAGTCTACGTGCAATGTGATATCATCTTTCAAGACTTTATTATCATTCATACTCGTTATCTTTTAAAAACTTAATTATGCTTCCGCAACGTTTGAAATTTCATTTCAAATCTTGTAAGACTTATTCATTTTTAATAAATACAACGAGTTATGATTTTCAAAACGTCCATTTAGTGTGGTACTATTGTATCTTGAGTGATGTATAATTATGAGTCACGCCCCCTGACTACGATATTCCGTCTAGGCCCCCCGTTTGTTGGGAGTGACATACAAATTTTCACACTTTCAATCGAATTTGGTTCATATTAATCTAATTTGGCAGTTTTAACCGTATTTGATCCAAAATTATTTTTGAACCAAGAGATGAACAATTAATTATTCATAAACATGATTAAACACATATATGAACACCATAAAGAATTTAATTTGAAAAAGCCCTAAACTCTAAAAACCCTAGATCTTGATCAAAAATCAAATTCGATTGCAACCGTGATAATCAATCGATTAGTAAAAAGAAACAAGTATGTTATGCTTACATTTCGATTGATTAAACCACAAAGGATCATTAAGACTTATTTGAAAACCTCATTCGAATATGTATTATAAAATCAGCGATCGAAATTGCGTATTAGTCGAATTTAGAAATGAAAAAATAAAACTTTTAAGGAGTATTTATACTCGAATGAAATTCGGTTTGACTATGCTGACCGAAATTGAAGTTTCAAATATTGTCATTTTCAGTCCCTTAACTTGATTTGTAATTCAATTAAAGCCCAATTTTTTTTACAAATTCCATTAAGTCATATCTCTTTTCAAAGCCCGGTAATTATGAAACAATTTATAACTCTTCTCCGAATAAATATTCATTAAGAAATTAAACTTTTTGTAACAAAAATTTATTCGAGAGATCATTATTTTTGCTTTACTTTTCAAAATTGTGATTTTTCAAATATGATGATATTCTTTTTATTTTGTGAACGGAAATTTATAAACACATATTTACCGGTGAAGATTTTTTTTGACATATTAATAACTCCCCCTCAGATCATGACCCCATTGATGCATTCAAAGAATATTTTGAGAAAATATGAATCATGAATCTGATCAAAACCGAGTAGACATGTGATTCTTTAAATATCTAATATTTTTGTATTTTTCATTTTCAAATTTTTATTTATTTTTATATTTTGAAAATTTTCAAGAAAATCTTTTTGTTTTCTTTATTTTTCAATATTTTTTATTTATTATTTATTATTATTAATTTTTTAAAATTTATTTACATGTTTTGATGTATGATCTTGAAAATCAAGAAGATAATTTTATGAGACGTTCCAACTCGTTTGGAGTCATACATCACATACTAATTATGTGAACTAGATACTCAAACCTTTCTTTTAGAAGAGCTTTCGTAAATAGATCAGCTAATTCGTATTCCGCCCTGACAAAATATAACTCAACAGTACCTTTCTTAACATGATCATTAATAAAATGATAACGGATGTTGATGTGTTTTGTACATGAATATTGTACCGGATTGCATGATATTTTGAATTGCACCACCGACGCCACAATACATGAGAAATGTGTTTGAAGACAGAAATCCATAATCCAAGAGTAGTGTTCTCATCTAGAAAGTTTGAGACATACACGCGGATAAGGATACTTATTTCAAGCTTTCACATTGAAATTTAAGACAATCTTGCTTCTTTAACGACCAGCTAGCCATCATTTCTCCCAAAAATTGTATCACCCCGATGTGCTTTTACAATCGTCACGGCACCTTGCATGGTCTGCGTATGAATACGATATAGTTTTTTTTTTTTTTTTTTTTTTTTTTTTTTTTATTTTTTTTATTTTTTTTTTTTTTATTTTTTTTTTTTATTTTTTTTTTATTTTTTTTTTTTTGTTCAAAGCCAAAATCTTCGGATACCAAAAACCCATGTTTTTAAAGTTTTGTTTTAGGTATCCGAAATAACTGTTTAACCTCTGTGAAAGGTGTTTTGACCAAGGGTTGTGCTTGATATCATTCACAAACAAAGGTGCAAAGCAAAATCTGGTCACTAGCGTTGAGATACATAATCTCGCCCGTATCATTCAATGAATATAGGTTTGATTAGTTGAGTGCCTTGTAAATTAGCATTAGTTTGGCAGGTGTGTCTATTGGAGTGTTAATCGAGTCATGTCCATCCATACCATGCTTTTTTAAAATCTCAAAAGTATATTGTGACTGATGTATAAAGATTCCACGGGGTGATTGATGAATCTGAAGTCCAAGAAAGAACTTCATTTCACCCATCATTGGCATCTCAAAATTGATTTTCATTTGTTATGCAAATTTATTTGAAAAAACTAGATTTGTTGACTCAAAAATGATGTCATCGACATATACTTGTGTTGGTAGAAATATTACGATATTTAATCTATACACTCTCTTCATGTTTTGGTGATGACAAACATGTTATTTATAACACATAACGTAAAGTGCTTAAGTTACTTGTTATCACAAATCATGAAATGCATTCCATAAAACAATATCTCACGAACGACACAATCTGCTACAACACAAGTTTGTCACCTCGACGTAAATCACTTAAGGTATGAATAAATAAATGTTTACCCTTATTTTATGATCAAAGGAATTTTTATTTAACCTCACATTTTTTATAAAAATGTCACAAACTTTTTTATAACCTTTACAAAACATTTTTAGATTTAAAAGAAATGTTTTATTCAAATAAGTATTTTGAATTCAAATTTTTACCCAAAAATGGCTAGAAATGTTCCAGAAAACACCTCCACCAGAAAAGACAAAAAAAAGTGAGATATGGATCTCTCTCAACAACAAACACCAAAAAACTCAACAATCACCAACAAACAGAACAAAACCTAAAAAAAACCGGTGAGGAGGAGGAAAAGAGAGAGACATCCCCCATACGCTCCTTTTTTTGACTTTTCTGGTGGAGGTGTTTACAGGAACAATCTAGCATTTTTGGGTAAAATATGAATTCAAAATACTTATTTGAAGAAAAACATTTCTTTTAATCTAAAAAATGTTTTGTAAAGGTTATGAAAAAAAGTTTGAGACATTTATTAAAAAACATAGTGAGGTAAAATAAAAATTCCTTTGATCATAAAATAAGGTAAACATTTATTTATTTATACCTTAAGTGATTTACGTCGAGTGCACTTTGTTGAAGCAGACTTGAGACGTCGAGAGATATTGTTGTATGAATGCATTGTTGATTTGTGATCACAAGTAACTTAAGCACTTTACGTTATGTGTTATAAATAACATGTTTGTCATCACCAAAACATGAAGAGAGTGTATAGATTAAATATCGTAATATTTCTACCAACACAAGTATATGTCGATGACATCATTTTTGAGTCAACAAATCTAGTTTTTTCAAATAAATTTGCATAACAAATGAAAATCAATTTTGAGATGCCAATGATGGGTGAAATGAAGTTCTTTCTTGGACTTCAGATTCATCAATCACCCCGTGGAATCTTTATACATCAGTCACAATATACTTTTGAGATTTTAAAAAAGCATGGTATGGATGGACATGACTCGATTAACACTCCAATAGCCACTGCCAAACTAAATGCTAATTTACAAGGCACTCCAACTAATCAAACAAAATATCATAGCATGATCGGGGAGATTATGTATCTCACCGCTAGTAGACCAGATTTGCAATAAATGTCCACTTTGTATTGTGCATGATATCAAGCACGACCCACGGTCAAACACCTTAAAGAGGTTAAACAGATCTTTCGATACCTAAAACAAACTTATAACATGGGTTTTTGGTATCCGAAAGATTTTGGCTTTGAACTAATATCGTATTCATACGCAGACCATGCAAGGTGCCGTGACGATTGTAAAAGCACATCGGGGTGATACAATTTTTGGGAGAAATGATGGCTAGCTGGTCGTTAAAGAAGCAAGATTGTCTACAATGTCAACCGTGAAAGCTGAATACGTATCCTTATCCGCGTGCTATGCTCAACTCATCTAGATGAGAACACAACTCTTGGATTATGGATTTCGTTTCAACAAAATTCTCATGTATTGTGGCTCGAAGGGTGCAATTCCAATATCATGCAATCCGGGTACAATATTCAAGTCCAAAACACATCAACTCCGTTTTCATTTTATTTAAGAACATGTTAATAAAGGTTACTGTTGAGTTATAATTTTGTCAAGGGCGGAATACGAATAGCTGATCTATTTACGAAGCTCTTCTAAAGAAAGGTTGAGTATCTAGTTTCACATAATTAGTATTGTATGAAATATCCAAACGAGTTGGAACGTCTCATAAAATTATCTTCTTGATTTTCAAGATCATACATCAAAACATGTAAATAAATTTTAAAAAATTAATAATAATAAATAATAAATAAAAAATATTGAAAAATAAAGAAAACAAAAAGATTTTCTTGAAAATTTTCAAAATATAAAAACAAATAAAAATTTGAAAATGAAAAATACAAAAATATTAGATATTTAAAGAATCACATGTCTACTCGGTTTTGATCAGATTCATGATTCATATTTTCTCAAAATATTCTTTGAATGCATCAATGGGTCGATTAACTGAGGGGGAAGTTATTAATATTTCAAAAAAAATACCTCACCGTTAACTATGTTTTTAAAAAATTTCCGTTCACAAAATAAAAAGAATATCATCATCTTTGAAAAATCACAATTTTGAAAAGTAAAGCAAAAATAATGATCTCTCGAATAAATTTTTGTTACAAAAAGTTTAATTTCTTAATGAATATTTATTCGAGGAAGAGTTATAAATTGTTTCATAATTAACCGGGCTTTGAAAAAGAGATATGACTTCAAAGGGGAATTTGTAAAAAAAAATTGGGCTTTAATTGAATTACAAATCAAGTTAAGGGACTGAAAATGACAATATTTGAAACTTCAATTTCGGTCAGCATAGTCAAACCGAATTTCGTTCGAGTATAAATACTCCTTAAAAGTTTTATTTTTTCATTTCTAAATTCGACTCAACGCAATTTCGATCGAGTTTTTCATAATCAAATTCGATTGAGGTTTTCAAATAAGTCTTAACGATCCTTTGTGGTTTAATCAATCGAAATGTAAGCATAACATACTTGTTTCTTTTTACTAATCGATTGATTATCACGGTTGCAATCGAATTTGATTTTTGATCAAGATCTAGGGTTTATAGAGTTTAGGGCTTTTTCAAATTAAATTCTTTATGGTGTTCATATATGTGTTTAACCATGTTTATGAATAATTAATTATTCATCTCTTGGTTCAAAAATAATTTTGGATCAAATACGGTTAAAACTGCCGAATTAGATTAATATGAACCAAATTCGATTGAAAGTGGAAATTTGTGTCACACCCCTAAACGGGGCCTAGACGGAATACGTGTCAGGGGGCTAGGACATCATAATATACATCACACAAGATACAAAGAACCACCACTAAATGGACGTTTTGAAAATCATAACTCGTTGTATTTATTAAATAAGAATAAGCTTACAAGATTTGAAATTAAATTCAAACGTTGCGGAAGCATAATAAGTTATTAAAAGATAACGAGTATGAATGATAATAAAGTCTTGAAAGATGATATCACATTACACGTAGACTCCACATAGCACATCAGAGAATAAGCACCTGAAAAACATGCTAAAAACGTCAACATAAAGTTGGTGAATTCATAGGTTTAATTCAAACGTAATTAGTGTGGACCACAAGTTTCCAAAACATATGCGACAGTATATAACTAAAAACAACATCACCTAACAAGGTTAATACGTATTTCACAAAGCTCATGACAACTGAAGATCATTACGAAAGAATCGCATTTACAGTGCTAATAATAATATGCATTGCCATTTATAGTTTGTATCCGACCCAAAGACCACCTAACCAGTTTTGACTTGACATATATCCGTTTATCGGGAGCCCCGTGGGTAGTGAGCGCTACTCACCCAGATAGGGATAATTAGTCCCAATAGATCTATTTATTCACTCGCGCTCCCTCAACCGGTCCTCCGGTCAAGAAATTGACAGTTCACAGATAGATTTTTGGCTATGAGTGTCTAAAGCTACTTAGGCAACACGTAAATAGGGAAATCTCACGTATAGTCCTTGTGTCCAGTTTTAAAAACAAGCAATGTTTCTCACCCCAAGTATAAAACATTTATTCAAAACGAGTAAAGAAGTGGGGCTATGAACTCACCTTGAGTTGGTGAAGTGATAGGGTAAATGTCTAGAATATGATCACGTGGAAACGAATGACGGTACACGAACGCAACCTAAGAGAATTTAGGTTTCGACTTAGAATCGGAATGATAGAAAGATACGTATATTGTATAAATGTTTATGTAAAAATACTTTTATAAATGTTCTTATAATTAAAAACATTATGAACGTTTGTGGTGAAGGTATAAAATATATAATGTCAGTTTAATAACATACAAGTAAAATAATTTATACATAATATTGTTCAGCATTAACCAATGTATCCCAAATAATGATTTAACAACCTGTTGATAATGAAGCTTTAATATCTATTATTTTATCCATTTCCTGCAGGGTCACCCATGCTAGTGCTATTCCCTCCACTCGAGCACGCTTAACTATTATGTGCCTTAAATTAAATACGTAGTAGAAAATGTAATAGAGTAATTTAATTAATTACATAGATTTTATGTAAATTATTTATCGTTTATAAATAATATGTTTATCGGAAAAGTCTTATAAAAATATATTTTCACAATTTATCCTAAGTATATAAATTTTATAAAATTTCGGCATGACCCGTTCGTATTTATACGTTTTCCAAAGTCGTAGACTTTATTTAAAACATTTTCAAATCACTTTCAATCCACTTTTCACAATTACAAACTATATATCATCAAATCTCATTTTATAATTTATCAAAAGATCATTCGGACCCTTATTGGGCTTTTAGGCCCAATAAGCAATCTCTTATTATTCGCAACGTCCAATATTTAAAATGAGTTACACGTATAGCGTCTAAGTCGTACACTATTAAATAAGCTATTCGTGAATTTATTCAATAAGCCACACCGTAGCTTTACGCCTTGGTGTATTGTATTTATGTTGGGCCTTGGTCCGTTAAATCCAAAAATGTAGTTTTACTTATCCATATAGTCTGATAATCAAAATCTTAAATAATAAACACACGACTTAATAATAAGCTATTAATAAGCTCACAATAAGTCACTCAATAATAAGCCAAACCACATAAGCTCAAAAATAAGCTCATGTTGTTAGGCCTTGTATGTGGGACGCGGCTATAAGCCCAATAAGCTATATTCGGGCTTATTTATTAAGCCGAATATCGCTTGTGATCGTATAATAGTACATATATATATATATACATATATATATATACATATATATATATATATACATATATATATACATATATATATATACAT
>BQNB010133212.1:0-12582 GCA_026074375.1 Tanacetum coccineum
GAACTTTGGATTTGCTCTCAATGATTCTTAGGTAATATCGGGGCATTTTATCCAAAAAGTTACCACACACGGCGGAATTCAACGAATCTTGATCATTAGAGTTCAAAGCATTGTAGAAAGTATCAAGTTGATGTAATTCCGAAAATCCATGATGTGGGCATGCCCGAAGAAGGTCATTGAATCGGTCCCATTCCTCGTAGAAAGTTTCATCAAATCGTTGTTGAAATCTCGTGATCTCATTTCGAAGATTTGTTGTTTTGGAGGGAGGGAAGAATTTGTTGATGAATTTCAAAACAAGATCATCCCATATAAGAATCGATCGAGGTGGTTCTTTTTCAAGCCAAATTCGGGTGGCACCCTCGAGGGAAAATGGGAAAAGCATAAGCTTAACCGACGTACTCGAGACGTTTGGGAACTTCATCGTAGAAGTGATCTTGTTGAAATATCGAATGTGAGCATGAGGGTCTTCTTTGTCATGTCCGAAAAATTGTTTGTTTTGAACGAGGGTAAGCAAACCGTGCTTAAGCTCAAAGTTGTCCGCGGTGATCTCGGGCACAACGATGGCATCCTCGTAACCCACGGTGGGTGCTTCGAGCAATTGAGCCATAGTACGATTATCGTCCATCGTAACTACGGGAGGAGCTTGATTTTCAATTGGTTCCACAAGATTAAATGGTTCAACAAAAGTCGGGTTGACTTGTTGTTGTTGACGGTTAGAATTACGAGATTGAGAACGAGTGCGCATGCACTAAAATGTAAAAAGAAAATTTATACTAATTTTTTTTCTTTTTTATATTTTTTTGGTTTTTCAACAATGTATTCACAATATATTTTAATAACGGACAATGAGATAAGACACTTAAACCTAATAATCAACTCGCTTCTCGGTAACTCTTCGAAGAGAAAAACGCACAAAGGAGTTTGTTTAACTTTCAAAGGTGAGCCGTACCTCGCGAGAGACACAAAAGGTAAGTTTTTGATCTTTGGTTCGGGAACTTATTAATGGATAATACTTCAGTTGAAAGTATTATATGTTGGTGTTCTTTTACCAACTTGGTAAATTTAATTTATTTCTTTTTATGGACAATGTTTTTATTTTTTGTGGTTTTCTTATTTCTAAAACTACAGGAAAATTAAGGCAAAAACTTAAAAACAATTAAGGTAAGACAAATTTTAACTAAAAACGCAAAACGAGAATCCTAAACGGGACCTAAAAACCCTAAATTATCAAAATTAAGTCCTAAATTAATCTTTTTGGTTTTTATAAGTCTTAATTAACTAAAAAGCTAGAACAAAGAAGGCTAGACTAAAAAACGAAGGTGATTAGGGCTTGAAAACACTAAAAACGTGAACGGGATTCAATCCCGTTTTTTAAAAAACAAAATTTTACAATTTTAACCCTACAAAAGGAAATCTAATTTTCTTAGGTTCTAAATGTTAAAAGAAAATTTTCTAAAAAAGAATTATATATTTTTGACCTTTTTATATTTTTTTATGAATTAAAAACGATTTTAATGAAATTAAATGTTTAAAAATACTAAACTATTTATAAAAATTCTGAAAAAATAGCAAAAGTAGCTTGAACAATGAGGAATCTAATAAAAATAAACTTGTGAAAACAACTTATCAAATAAGCAGTGAAATAAGCCAAATACGGCTAATAAGCTAAAAGGCCTAAAACTACTATAAAGAATAGATTTTGCAAACATATACCGAAAAAGACCCAAGGGCGAGTTGGTAGAGTGTGTGTGTATAAAACGTTTGGTTGTAGGGTTGAGGTCCTAGGTTCGAGCCTTGCTCACCCGGGGCTTCCCCTACTCCCAAATGTTTTTGCAAATTCTATTTTTTTTACAACTTTTTAGAGGGATTACAAATAAGCAACTTTTACAAAACAACTTTTTTATAAACCAAAAATAAGCACAAAATGAAAAGTAGCTTGAACAGTGTAGAATCTAAGAAAAATAAGCTTCTTATCAAATAAGCAGTGAAATAAGCTAAAAACAGCTTATAAACTAAAAAGCCTAAAACGTGTATAAAAGATAGATTTTGCAAATCATAACTGAAAAAGTCCCAAGGGCGAGTTGGTAGTGCGTGTGGTGTGTAAAAAACGTTTGGTCGAATAGGGGTGAGGTCTTGGGTTCGAGTCCTGCTCACCCTTGACTTCCCCCAATTCCCAAATGTTTTTTAAACTCTATTTTTTTACAACTTTTTAGAGAGATTAAAAATAATCACTTTTTATAAAAACACCTTTTTTATAAAGCACGAATAAGCACTAAAATAAGATAAGAAAGATGACAGATTGGCTTATATGACTAAAGGGCTAAACTGTTAACCTTTATCTAAACTAAATAAGCTAATGAAGGGCAATAAAGCTGAGAACAACTAAAAGGCTACACTTAATAAGCATGAGCAAACAAAAATAAGCAAAGAGTTTAAGCTAAATTAAGCTAAAAAGGACAGAAATCATAAAAAGCTATAACACTTAATTTTTTTTAAGCTAAACTGCAAATAAGCTCAAATAAGCCCTAGATTAAAAGAATTAAGCTAAATTGGACTAAACCTAACCTAATAAGCTGAACTACACCTAAATAAGCAGAAGCAATAAGCAGATAAGCTTAAATAAGCTAAAATTAATTTGGCAAAAAACTAGTAACAAACAACCTAAAGGGGCACCTTTGGGCTTAAAAATAAGCAACAAAATGGATCCTTTGGTTTTGGGGCTTTCTCCACTTAAGAAGAATGTCAAAAAACAACAATAAGCAACAAGAAAAAAGCATTTTGAATTCAAATATAGCACTTAAAAAGCATATGAATATGGCTATCTCACACTAGACAAATTTTTGATAACTTTTGCAATTTTAACAAAACCACACTTTTGAGCTTAAAAATAAGCACACAAACAGATCCTTATGACTATATAACCTACAAACAGATTAACTTTAGACCTCAAAGAACAATAATCAACACTCAAAAAGCATTTTAAAATTCAGTATACACAACAATAAGCAAATGAAAAAGCCATTTCCCAAATTTTTTCAATACTTAGCAAATACTTGACAGTTTTGGTTTTAAAAAACTCAAACAACATGAGGCTTTTTAAAGCTATTATTCTAACCTGTTTCTTTAACTTTGCACACAAACATAAAATCACAAATCAACAATAAAGCAAGAAGTCATAATCAAATAAGCAACTAAAATTAAGCTATAAGCTAAATTTTCAAAAAATACTATTTAGAAAATCCTTAAATTAAGATTTAAACACTTAAAAATTAAAACAAATTAAATCTTTGGACTATATTTATTGCTAGCTATACTTGACCAAGAGTAAACATGCAATTTTGACCCATTTTGACCCATAAAACAGGTTTTAAACCAAAACCCCTTTAAAAACTGTTTTAGCTTTTTTAAAGAGATTAATGCTTATTTAAAGCACACATTCAAAAGACCAGCTCTTAAATAAGTAAAACAAGCAATATTAAGCAAATCTTAATAACAAATAAGCACTCAAATAAGCTTAAATAGATTATGCAAGTTTATAAGCTATTTAAGACATTTTTATATCAAACACTTGCACACTTAATATTTAAACTACAATCTAAGCTAAATAAGCATAAAACATCATTAATAAGCCTATATAAGTAGATAATAAGCAGTTAAGCAAATGATAAGCTAAAAATGCAAATAAGCTAAAAATGGAAAAAGAGGGTGTACCTTTGTCCTTTGCTTAAACAAGGACATGAATGCTTAATAGAGCTTATCAACAAGCTCTGGTTTGTTTACACAAGCCAGTAAATAACATAAGCCCTTCCATTTCAAGCTTATCATCCAAGAGCTTTTTGAGTGATTTTTTTTCTTTTTTAGTTTAGAAAGTGGACTTAGGCACTATAAGTTATTGAAAAACCTATAGTGCTTAAGTCAGAAGCTTAAGTAAGATTTAAAACAGGTTATGTGAGCTTATGAGAGAGCTTATAAAGAGCTTTTAAAGCATAAAGTGAGATGAAAACTAGAAGACAGATTTAGAACCAAACTTCAAATTTCATTGATTTAAAACATTACAAGGAAAAACAAAAGTACATTAAAAAATAAGCTAAAAAATAAAAGCTAGATAAAAAGACTAAGTGCCTCATTCGGGCTTACAAGGAACCTATAAATACTAGAGCTAAGAAGATTCTAGGTTGTGTGTTACTTTACTGAGAGGGATCATAGCTGTGTTTCTTGTGTGAGAGAGGTCACAAAGCAATCCTAGCCATCCAATTTGAGTAGTGTCCAAGTCATATAATCATAGCCCTTCGTCTTTTTGTCTTGATTCCTTGACGAATAAGGATGTAAAGGATTACCAAGGTGGCAAAAAGGGGAGGGATAAGGTCGACAAGGGTGAGAAGAAAGGGGAACAGTACCTCTAGTTTTTGGCGGGTTGTGAGGACAGGGAACTGAAGAAGATGTACAGTGTTCCCGGGTGATTTGAAGTTTGGGAAATGGGCAAAAGTGACCCCTCAAAGTGTATAACTCGATGACAACCACAGTCCTTGTATTTTGCAATTTTGGCCCTTTTTTTTGGGTTGGGATTGCACCATTAGTCCTTGTATTTTGCAATTTTGGCCCTTTTTGTTTAGGTTGGGATTGCACCGTTAGTCCTTAAAGGACTAACGGGGGTGTTATAAAAGGGTAACGGGGTTTAAACATCACTCCAACATCCAACTAAATCTTGGGACGAGATTTCTTTAAGGTTAGGAGACTATAACAACCCATAATTTTTCTCTATGTAATTATCCATCTATTAAATTAGATGTAATTTTCCTCAGTGTAATTTCCATCTATTAAATTAGATGCAACCATTTTCATGGAAAGATTTTTGCTTTATTCCATGATATCCGTCAAATCGATACGTATAAAAGTAATAATATATATCTCGATAACGTACTAATAGAATAGAAACAATTATAGAATAGTATAGTATTTCCCGTCGGTTACAGAAAATTCACTTTTAACCCACGCGATATCTCAAAAACCTTCAGGGTCCTTTCCATCGGCGAGAGGTGAATGGAAATCTACGATTCAAGTAGAGGACTAAAAACGAGCTGAACAGCATTAAAGGTTTTGGTTGGTTTTCCTAAAATCTTACTAAAAGGAAAGCCAATAAAATGGAAACAACCTTTTGGTTTTAAAAATATATAATTATAACCTAAAACAAAACTAATAATTAATTCTAAAGATTTAAAACTTACAAGATATACAAAAAGTGATTCTAAAAAATATAAATGACTAAAATTGCATGCTAAGTTAAGTGAAAATGTTCATTAAGTGTGGGGCATGGTTTAATGAATTAAAAAGACATAAAATGGAAATGCTTAAAAATCAATGACAAGAAATTAAATTGCATAAAAACTAAAAGACGGAATGGTAAATCGAAAAGACAAAACTTATGACTAAATATATTATTTTAAAGTCTTTTTAAACCCGCCCCCAACCTAAATTCCAAATCACTAATCACTTAACAAGCACTACTAAATCTACTCACTACTCATAATAAAAACTAAACATTTTAAAAATAAAGCTACACTAAGCATGGCATAAATCAAATAGGCAAACATAAAATAAAACAATAAAACTACTAATTAATTGAAAAAGGAATAGAAAATGAAACCTAATTGGAGACCCGTAATTAACCGAAAAACACCCGATTTATTTAACTAAAACAACTAATCAAAGTCGGTCTAGCTAAATAAACCCTTAAGCTCCGCGCCTCATGAGTAGACCGGTACCAAAAAGTAAATAAGCACAACAAATCAAATCTGTTAACAGTGTACAACTAATTCAACAAATTAACTTTTTGTGCAAGCCCACACATTAATCAGACTATATTAAATATGTGACGATTTCTATTTAACTAAAATGGACCAATTTCAAATCAATTAATATCTTAATTAAATTCTACAATCCTAACGCAACTCAAATTGAGGCCCAGCTACAAATTAGATCCAAATTAAACCCAAGTTAACAAAGATTCAAAGCATAAAATTGGCGAATGGGCTTTAAGTCTACACTAAATCAAATCTGATATAAAGCTACAATGCCGAATAAGCCACATATCATTAAAGTTAACAATAGCATCTCATAATGATAAGCAACAATTTTAACACTAGATTAAGCTTTTTACTTATTTCGACTAAATCAAACTTAAAAACTAAATGAGATTTAACTACAACAATTCTAACATCAAAACAAAAACTACGCCTAGCATCAATGATCAACCATTAAAACTTGAATAATTTCTAAAAAAACTAAATGAGATCCTAACCTAATAAGCTCTAACCGAAAAAATAAGCTCAACAAAAGCCGAAACTAGAACATGATAAAAAAACAAGGTAACTTATTTCACAAATAGCTAATCCGAAAGTTGTTTAGCCAAAAATATAAAGCCTTATGCTAAAAATGAATAAGCTATTGAAAAAGCTTACTCGAAACTAAGATTTAGCTACTCAAATAATGCTTATAACAAACACTTATCTGGAAAAATAAGCTGATTAATAAAAGGAGAGAACAAGTAATAAGCCAAACCAATAAGCAAACAAACATCATCTTAATATCCAAATTAAGCTTCGAGTATACAAAGAAATAAACTGAGATAAGCTGAACAGAAACGAAATAAGCTGAAAATTACAACGAAATAAGCTGAAACTAACAAATAAGCTTTATACTAATCTATTCCTAAAATCTACTCCTATTTTCTAACAGCCAAAATGTGAGGGGGAGCATCTTGTTTTATAGGGTGAGAGAAGGGCTGAAATGGTAATTTGATTCCAATGATTGGTGAATTATTGTCCAATCATGAGGCTCCTTTTTGTGTCACACGGATCCAATTTTTTGCAAATAATGATCCAGCCGCTGTCCTTTCTCCACGTGGACACTTGATACAGCTTACCTCCAACGCAGTGTTTGTAGCTGTTGGATCAATCTTTTTGTATGAAATGCAAATTGATATGAAACTTGAAAGATAACACTTGCCCTGCCACATGTCTATTTCCAATTGGCTCATTTCTTCATAGTGGAAGCTCACGTGATAGTCCTCCATTTAATTAAATGGCACGTGATATACTTGTACACTTTCTATTTTGATATCAAAACTACCAAATGAAATGAATAATTGTATAACTTGGATGACTACGTGTCACATTGCTATCTGTCCATTTCTTTGTAGTGGAGTCGCACATGGGTTGCTTGAATTAATTAGAAGCTCACGTGAGCTTTCTTCCAACTATATCCATTTTATTTTCTTTCTTCATCTCAAGTAGTATAGCAAAGTTAAAATGGGCTTATTAATTAAATTGGGCTAGTAATGGGCTAGAGATAATATGGGCTGGTCCGGCCCATAAAATGAGTTACAGGCTGGCCCAATAAAATCCGAAGGCACCTTTGGACTCGTTTTCTCGCGCTCCTTCCGATCCCGTGCTCGGTTTTGCCCGGCTTTGTCTTTATTTTTGTCCTTTTCTTGATATCCGTACCTGCACATACACAAACACAAAAACAAGCATATATTCGCCATTTTAATTATGTTTTTGGTCATTTGGGGTCGTTTTTCAAGGTAAAAAGTATGTATAAAATAGCGAATAACCAAATTTCCCCCATACTAACACATATTGCTGTGTCCCTCACGCAATGGTAATAAATACGTCGCTTGAAAACTACAGATTCCAATCTCCCCCAACACTAATCAACTTCAAAAGTAGCAAAGTGCGCCCATCTAAAGAAATTAAAAAGTCAATAGTTAAGAAACGCCCCATTTTTCTTTTTTCAAATTTTTTCTATTTTTATGCTTTTCCATCATTTTATCACTTTCATAACATTTTTTTTCCGATAATACTTTAGGAAACTTAGAACAAAGCAAAATACAAATGTCATCGTCCCCAACTTTCCACTTTTTTCCATACTAATATAAAAACAAGATCATTGTCAATTACAAGTCATATACTAACACTACTCATAATTAACTAATTGTGTACTTTACTTTTCTCCTTATATTCCTAATTTTTGTATCTCAAGATTTTATTTAAGTCATTACCCGAATGGATCTTTAAGACCTTAATTTCGATACTTAAACTAATTCCCAAAATAAAGCGTAACAGTTAATAACATCAATAAATAAGCTCCGAACCCTCTTCAAAATCAAATGTCATCAGATTAAAGTTCACATCACGAGGATCACTTACCAAAATATGGCTTTATTAGGCCTACTAAAGGCAAGCACCATTCATGTCATATACCCTAAGGCTCCTTTAAGACATGATATGGAACCAATCTTAATTGCACCATATCACCCTTAGCTCTTGAAAGGTACAAAAAAGGACAAAAAAATTAAGCAACATTAGTTAAACTCATAGTTCCTTTAGAAAGGCTACAACATCGGCACGCCTCGACAAGACGTAGCAAACATATTACGACCCTAAGAACTTCCTCCCCTTTTAGAAGCTGTAAACATCGGTTGTGAGCCGGCAAGATCAGCAAACTTTTGATCAGTCTTGATATTATTGAATACTACTTATTCCCATATATCCCAAAGGCTCTTTAAGAATAAGCAAAATATTTATAATGTGATACATATAGTATGCCAAATTAAGTAATTCATGATGTGTACCACTAATCACAAATGACTAAAGAAAACTTCAAATAACTAATATAGTAAAAAAAAACCGCAAACGTATATTAAACAATTATATATAAAAGGTGAAAACAAGCTAATGGGAGAAAAAGCCACAATTAACACGTATGAGCTTGAAAGAAAACCAACTATTCTACGTTTACTATGCATGACTTATAAATAACAACCTATCATTTCATCGTTCTTCGCAATTTGACATATCTCTAATAAAGAGATTCCGTAGAATGCTTAGTCCATATAAATTCCAACTCGGCATATTTAAAAATCTCTCTACATGAGATGCACAAGTCTTCATTTACCTTAATTAACATAATCAAGTCTACTAGCATGTTTAAAGCTATCTTGAACTAGCATAAACATCATCATTAAAGTTAAGGAAAACAAAGGTATAAAACCAGGGTTGGGGAGTCAAAAAATCTTACTCGTTCGTCAACCTTTATATATGTGGCAAAACACTTATTAAATCACTTATTCCAACATTTATCACTTTTTCATGCACAAAATTTAAATTTTTTCTATTTTCACATAAATCACATATTTTTGGTGGAAAAACGGGTTACGCGAGAACAACGAACACAGGTAAAATCAAAATCGAAAATCCTCCCCATACTAGAACTACACATTGTCCTCAATGTATTATGAAGGGTCTCTACGCAAATCCTAAGGCCGTTTATTAGTATGCCAAAAGGCGGAAACGATAAACGGTTAATTTAGGATCTAATGATCCCTAACATGAGCTGAGGATATGAAGCTCGAAAATACTAAAGATAAAAACATTAGCATGAGAGTCTTCAAAATCCGGGTAATCCTGGACAAAACAACATAAACCAACAAACATGAAACACAAGAACAGGAAAGGTAAGCCCTCTCTCATTGCCTTTTGTTTAAGAAAAAGATTAAGAAAAATAGAAATCTTGTGTTTTGTTAAACCGAGTTACGAGCCTTTTGGGGACTCGACCCCGGAATTAAGTTGTCCATGGGGAACAATGGAAAAGAAAATCTCAATCGGTAAGCTTTCATTTATGTTTTTGGTGGATAAACATTAAAGCACATAAAAGTAGTCTCTCTACCCCGATGAGATTCCACCGGCTCTAAGTGAAGATGCCGGGGTCAAAGATCGTATCTTCACTCCCGGTAGAGCAAGATAAAGGAGAAACCTCAGGGTAGGTGAGAAATGGGAGAAAAGTCCGAATGAGAAATGTGAAGGAATCGTCATCTTCACATTTGAGAAAAATCAATCTACACTTTCCCTTTGGTCATCATTAACTCATTAAAAATATCAATCACGGAGCATCGGTTCAAAATGTAAGCAAATCTCAACATCCGGTGGTTCCGGAGGAGGTAGAGAAAATGACAGATCGAAATGAAATGATTCAAACTCGGGAAGTTCCAAAAAAGGATCATTTGAATTATCATTGCTAATCAACCCCTCCTGATCGGACTCAATCTCAAAAAGAAACGAATCATACTCGGAATGAGAGTAATTAGCATGAGTAGTGGTACTCACGAGTACTTGCCACTTCTCGTGCCTCTTTCTTGCCGTATGATTGCTAATAAGTCTGAATTCGGGTAAAGACTTATCCAAAAGAGAACGAGACGTATCGATCTCCTCTAAAGAACCGAATCATCAATCACGCGATGTGGGATATGAAATGGAGAAAGGAGATCTATGAGCACACGATCGCGGATTAGGGTAACTTTCTCAAAGATATCGATATTAGAATTAATACTGTACGTTTAATAATTTATCTCGAAGAATAACGTCTTGGATTTGAAAAATATCTTCTAAGTCAAACTCTTTCTCTTCTTGGTCAACATCATTCACCTCCTCTAAGATAACGTACTCGACATCCTCAAAATCATCGTCATCACGCGAAGTATCATCATTGTTGGAATCGGATAAAATTTCAGAATGATCGCTCAAAGCATCAAAAATGGAAGAATCTTCACCAACGGGCACATCACACGTATCGTTGGAAATACCCTCGAACTCACTTGTGATTGGGACAAGGATCTCAACACTAGAAATAGTGTCAAGATGCTCGTCCCCCATACTTAGAGAGTTATCGGGCTCCTCGATTGGTTCATCGGGTGTGATCGCTTTAGGCCTTCTCCATATAACAACATACTCATCATCGTCATCATTGAAGTAGAAAAGCGGACGATTCCACTATATGACAATTAATAATTCTGAAAACTCTTCACATGGATATTTCACATATCATCAAGGATTTACTCATCAAGTCTTGAATATCCTCTGTCGATACTAGCTATATCTCCGTCAAAGCATCCTAATATTGCCAAAACTTTTCCCAGGCTGTCAATATCACCTTTGGTGTTACTCCATAAGGTATACGACTAAACTCCTTAAGAAGGTGCACGACACGTCCTTTCAAAAGTTTGGTCCTCTAACTATCTCATACGAGCAATCATTTAAGAATCCAATATGGAATAGAATGTTGAGCTGTCGCTTCTTCTTTCTCCTTGTGAATTCCTTTAAAGAATTTGCAATCGTTTATAAGCTTAAGAAGCAATTCTTGTAAAACGTTAGAGTGATTCTACTCTTCTTCCATATTTTGCTTAATCTTAAAAATCACTCCTCGCTAGCAATAAAAGCCAGCACTTTCATTAGGAGGTATATGAATCATACTCCTTTAAAAAAAGGCTTGTATAGCATCCATTAAGTCGTCACGACGAGCTTAGCAAATTTCTTTACTCTGTCATCTAGGAGGAGATAATGACGGGAAACTGCGGGGGTTGAATATTGGTCAAAAACCGGAAGAATAGAATTATAAAAATTATGTTCATAGAAATTTTGGTTCAAAACGGTTGACAGCTGAAAAGTCTGCATGAGCACCCCCATAATTTTCACAACAAAAGTATTGTTTGGAAAACTTGGTGAAGTTAGAGGACACTTATTATCGAAGTTTTGATGCGAAACAACGGGTTTTCTGATTGAAACAAACGGATCTTGAAGGTGAACAATCGTAACCAAAATGAGCCACGTTTCCACTAACTCACAAATACTCGTCTGCGTAACCGGGTTGTGAAGATGCGAAAATATTAGATTAAACGAAAAGAATTTCGGATTAACATCGTGGATAAAATGAACCGACAAATGCTCCCCACACCCGTAGCAATGTTGATAAAATGAAGACATGTCGACGAAATTAATCGGTTAATGAGGAAAAAGAAGAGAATTAAACGAATAAGATTATCGATGAAGAATATTTATAGAATTTTTTTCAAATATACATAAGGAACAATAAGAAAGAAAGTATTTTTTGGGATTTTATTTTAAGATAAAAGGAAAAGATTTTTGGTTTTTATAAAGTGGAAAAGGAAAAATAAAAATAAAATAAGAAGAAAAATAATTTTGGATTTTTTATATTTTTATATACCAAGAACGAAAATAAACTTTCCGAAGAAATGATCTTCAAGGCTCGAACATGAACAATCCCGTAGAAATCGCTACACCTTTCCCCGGCAGCGGCGCCAAAAACTGATCCGTCCAAACTAACACGTATAAAATATATAATATAATATATAGATACGTAATAATAAGGGTAGGCCAATAATAGTATAGATAGTATTTCCGTCGGGTTCAAGAAATTCACTTTTAACCAAAGCGAAATCTCAAAAACCTTCAGGGTCGTTTCCTCGGCGAGAGGTGAATGGAAATCTACGTTCAAGTTGTAAATCGAGCTTGAATAGCATAAAAGGTTTTGATTTGGTTTTCTAAGTCTACTAAAAGGAAAATCATATAAAAAGGGAAGCTAAACTTTTGGTTTTAAACTATTTTTTTTTAAATCATAGAAATTAATTTGAAAGAAATTAAAAGAAATTAAAGTGCGGGCTTAGATTTAACGAATTAAAATGACAAGAAATTAAATTGTATTAAAAATAAATGACGGAATGTAAATCTA
>BQNB010133213.1:0-18501 GCA_026074375.1 Tanacetum coccineum
CCTATTTTGAGTATTGGAAGTTTTCGTATAGACATTGTTTGGGTGGTTTCTGATAGTGATTCTATCTTCTCTTTGATTATGAGATCTTGTGTAGATATAGTGTTCTTCTTATTCAGAGTTTCTTTAACAAGCTCTGATACCACTTGTTGATCCCTTTTGAACAGATCTTACTTAGCTTGTTAAAGCTTAGTTGTATTGGATAGATCCAAGACAACTATGGTAGAAACTAAGATTAAGAATATCACAAACTATGCGGAATCTAGTTTGCAATACTAAGAAGAACAATGAAACAGTAAAAACAAGATCTTTACTAAACTTTCAATATATTAAAGACTAACTGTGATTGCTATGTAAACTATGAATACTAATATGAAAACTGATTTCTAGATCTATGCCGTAGGGTTCCTATTATACACTAAGGAAAGCCTAATGGGCTTAGAAAACGCGTCAAGTGATTATGATCTTTTCTATAAGTAAACATAATCTCTTAAACAAATAAGTTTATACATATCTTCTTTAGAAATAATTGATACTTATATTCATAAGTATTCTTGTTCTTCAATCAACCTTTATCTCTCTCTGATATGTCTTTTAAACCCAACAATCCTCCCCTAAACTTGATGTTCATCTTCTGAGTCTTCAAGTTTTATTAAAAGTCTTCACCATTATAACAACCCACAATTTTCATCAGTGTAATTATCCATCTATTAAATTAGATGCAATTTTCCTCTATGTAATTATCCATCTATTAAATTAGATGCAATTTTCCTCAGTATAATTTCCATCTATTAAATTAGATGCAACCATTTTCATGGAAAGATTTTTGCTTTATTCCATCCATAATGTAACGTAACTTACATTATCATAGTAAACGAGCTCACGCAATCTACCAATGCCAATTTTATCAACGTTTATGTCAAGTAAACGTTATAATATGCCAAGCAATATGTTTTAATCATCATTTTACCATACGTTATCTATTTAACGTACTTTCCATAATGTTATATCAAAACGGATTTTAACGTTGGCGTTTATAATAAAACCCTAACTATATGTAATGTGTACATACAAAATAAATTTACAAACTAATAAGGCATGTGTACAAATGTATAATGCATAAATTTTAAATATCTTTTCCCTCCTAAATCAATGTACAACTCATTTAAGCTCAATGTACAACCCAAAAGTGCATGATATTCAAATTAGGCATTTTCTCTCCATTTTCCTTCTAGATTTCATACAACCTTTTCAACAAAACTTACAACACTCAAATGCACACATTTGAACTATAGTTACCCTCCATTTCAACCCATAGCTCGATTTAAACCATAAACCCTAACCCGAAAACCCTAATGAACCCGTCACCCCCTAACTAGCTCGAACTAAGTTTAAACCAAGCAACCACCCTAACTCCACCATGACTCACCACCTTGCTAGCCACCTTCTGCACCTTGTCACCACTCTAGTACCCAAGCACCTCCATGAATTACCTACTTAAACAAACTTGCACACCAAGTTGAACATTGTCCCTGCTTTGATAACCGAACCCTCTTACACCCTGACTCCCTTACACCTCTTTAAGATACCTCCTAGCCCTCCTTAGTCCTCCTAGATATTACTTGGTCACTACTCTACAACACCTTGGCCACCACTCCACTTAACTTGGTCACCACTCTAAGCAAACTTAGGCACCACTCTTTTCTTTACACTATATATACACGCATACAAACATACACTTTTAATTCACCATCAAAACTTCACACTACCTTAAAATCATGTTCTAGCCATGCCATAGAAGAGAAGAAAAAAGGTTTAAGCTAAGTAGAAGCCAAGATTTAAGAAGAAAAAAGTCTTTGGTTCATAACTTAAAGTGTTTAACCCATTTCATCAATTTTGACCCATTCAAACTTTTGTAAGTATTCACCTTGTTCTATAAGCTTTTTATTGTTTTAGATTATATATTTGCTCCTATACATCCTTATGATCTCATGAAATCAGCCCTTAAACCCTAAAGCTTACTCATTTGGTTTTCCTAAACCAAACGCACTCTAAAAGCCCTAAAAAGCTATTTTCATGAACCTAATAAGCTATAAGCCATAAGCTGATTTAATAAGCTATTCTAATAAGTTAATCTATCATTTTTATAAGCTTAAAAACTAATCCTAAAATCCTTAATCCATCGGGTTATTGCCCATTTTGGATTTTTAAGCTCATAAGCTCTTTTCATAAGCGTCAAGCTCATAAAACTTACTTATTTTAGCTTATAGTAATAAGCTATAAGCTGCAAAATGAATTTGGATTTCAAAAATACAAAGATTATGGAATTTGGACTAAAAACGCAAAACATTTCATGCATAGGGGTATATATTGTAACTTTTGAAATTATTAAACTTTCGGGCCAAAAATGTAATTATCCTAAAGTTAAACTTCAGGGGTTTGTTTTGCCATATTTGAAAATTAAGGGTTAAATGTTTTAAAAATCATATATAAAGGGATTAAATTTGTAAATATATATACCAAGGGTATATATTGTCATTTTCATATTCTCAAGGGTATAAAATGTAATATTTTTATATTAATTATAAAAATATATTTAAATATTATAAGACTCGATTTTATTAAAGCCCGACACATTTGTCGTTATCATTCGTCGATCGAAACACTATAAAATAATTATGTTATATATTTAACATAATTTATCATCCACTAGCTTTTGAAGAAACTTAAAAAGATAAAATCCTATCATTTAAACTATAACGTATCACGTTACTAGGGAATTTCATGTGAGGGGTTTCATTTGGGTAGACGTTTTGACGAGTTGCTGGATTTACGATTTAAAGTGTCCTAGCTCCTCAAACGTTTACTACATGACCTCTGGATTATGATAGCCCGAACAGTGATATGATATTTTCACAAGTTATCAAACCAAAAATCGTTAAACTTTATGAAATAAAGTTTGTAATATCAACAATCAATCTAAGACTTGACATATTACCCTAGGTTGTGTGACGATGTTGTTTACTTCCATTTGAATTAAATTTCAAATCAATCAACTACCTTATCATGGTGAGTTCATAGCCTCGCATTTAAATCTTTTTAATGTTTTATAAACCCGCGAGGGGGATACATGCTATAAACCATGAATACAAGTGTTTTTCCAACTATATGCTATCCTGATATATTATTGCCTAAGTTTTCCTTCACTGCCAATATTTCTTAATCATGAACCATTAGTCACTTGCGAGTGAACGCGAATATTGTAGATAGATCTATTGGGGGTGACGACTCCCGTTGGTGTACCCGTACATGGGGTAACCAAACGCACTATATTTGAGAACAATGGGTAACTTTGGCAAGTTACCTTTCCACGAGGACATTTGTTCCTCACTAATGTCACTGAGGTGATTTTCATGTTAATGTTTGGTTGCATGAGCTTAGGGTAATAATACTATTTTCCATGATAATTGTAAATGCATGCAATTATTACCACTTATGATAACTTGTATTCAACCATCTTGTTTACAAATCTATGAATTTTACTCAACCGTTGTGTTGACCCTTTTAGCATGTTTATCTTAGGTAATTGATCAAACTATGGCACAGAGTGGCATTGAACTTGAGGACGTCCAAACTTGTTATCATTTAACTTTTATGTTTTCAATGTATTTTGGGACCTCCTTTGTAAAACTCTGATATGATATTGAATGATTACTAAATTTTTCAAAACATCTCTTTTGGGTCGTTTTCTATGATTATGACTATTGATTCATGAAGTAATACCCCAAATTAGCTTCCGCTGCTATATGTCAAATGGTGCTTTCATTATCAATGTGAATTTTGGTGTTCATGAAGTTGAACCCATAATCAAGCATTTGATTTTAGATCTATAACACCTGCCCACAACAATTAGCAACAGCAACATACTCTGCTTTAGTAGTAGAGTTTGCAACTATAGTATGCTTTTTACATTGCAATAAAATCAACCTTTTGCCAAGAAATTGACAACCTCCTGTTGTGGATTTCCTGTCAAGGCTAGCTCCAGCATAATCACTATCTGAGAAAGCTTCCAAGTCAAATGTGAATCTCTAGGATACCAAAGACCCAATTTAGGTTGACCTTTCAAGTATCTAAAGATCCTCTTCACAACATTAAGATGTGAAACTTTAGGAGTAACTTGAAACCTTGCACAAGCACAAACAGCAAACATTATGTCAGGTCTAGAAGCTGTTAAATACATCACTGATCCAATCATTGATCTGTATAAGTGTACATCCACATCCTCAGCTTCTTCATCCTTGAGCAATGCTTTGTTAGTTTCAATTGGAGTGCTTATTAAACTTCTTCAATATATCAGCCACATACTTGTCTTGGCTGATGAAGATTCCATCATCTTTCTGCATGACTTGCAACCCTAAGAAGAAAGTAAGCTCCCCCATAGAACTCATCTGGAATCTCTTGTGCATCATCTGCTCAAATTCAACACACAAAGACTTCTTTGTAGACCCAAAGATGATATCATCAACATACACCTGTACTAACAGGATATCACCTCTGTCCTTCTTGATGAACAAAGTTTTATCTATAGTGCCTCTTATATATCTATTTTCTAATAAGTAGGTAGACAAGGTCTCATACCAGGCTCTAGGAGCTTGATGTAGACCATATAAAGCTTTTTCTACCTTATAAACCTTATCAAGGAACTATGGATCTTCAAAACCAGGAGGTTGACACACACATACCTCCTCTTTAATAGTACCATATAAAAAGGCACTCTTCACATCCATCTGGTACACAATAAGTCCCATAAATGATGCATAGGCCAAAGATAATCTGATTGCTTCAATCCTAGCAACAGGATCAAAAACCTCATCATAATCAATTCCTTCTTCTTGGGTATAACCTTGTGCAACCAGTCTTGCTTTGTTTCTAACTACAATTCCTCTCTCATCTTTCTTGTTTCTATACACCCACTTAGTTCCAATAACCCTCTTGCCTTTTGGAAGATCCACCAGATTCCAAACCTTTTGAAGTTTAAATTGCAGAAGCTCCTCTTGTATTGCTTCTATCCAGCTTAGATCTGTCAAGGCTTGTATAACCATTTTGGGTTCTATTTGTGAGAGAAAACAGGCAAATAAGCAGTTTTGATAATCTTTGTGATTTGTTCTCCTCTGCTTTTTGATGTAGCTCACTAAACCAAGTTCTTCAAGATTTTGTTGTGACATCCTTCTTGTTAGTGGAGCTGAATGCAAATCTCCAATTATTTGCTCAATTGGATGATCTTTGTGAATTCTTGTTGTGGGAATAGAACTGACATTCATGGTTGTTTCCTTCTTCTCTATCATCATACGCATCATCAAATATGCAAGTTGCTTCTAAAGATTTCATACTTGGATCATTAGGAATAGGACTAGCAGTATTAATATTTGAGCTACCAGTATTAATATTTTTACTGGTAGTACTAATACTTGGCCCAGCAGTATTAACATCTTGAGTACTGCTATCAATCCTTTCTTGATCATCAATATTATCAAAACCTTGTTCATCAGCACTAACAGATGGATTAACAGTAGAAACTCTGTTAGTGTTGTTAGAATAACCTTCTTTCTGTTGAACAAGCAAATTTACCAATTCAGCTCTGAAATCTTGCACATGCTAGTCATCTTCTTTATTTGAAGCTCCTTCTTCCTTTTCTTGACCATTTATTTTAATTAAATAATCATCTCCTTTTCCTGGTACCTCATCAACATCCTTATTATCTGTGCTCTGAGAAGTTGAAGAGAGTGGAGAATTAGAAAGCATGAGTGGTAGCAGTATGTATTCATGATCAGATGCTTTCTCCTGTCCAGCTTGCCCTACATTAACATTTGTCTCTATACCTGTATCACTATTAGTTTGATTTCCTGCAGTAACTGGCTCATAATTCATAGATTTTGTCAGTGAATCAATATCAAAGAGCCATTCTGGACCACTCCCTGCAACATTGGGTTTGTTTTCAAGAACGTTTATGTGCAGATTCTCCTCTACCTTCCTAGTTCTAGTGTTAAATACCCCAAAAGCCTTGCTATTTATAGAGTATCTAACCAAGAACCCCTCATCAGCCTTCCCATCAAATTTGCCTAGGGGATCTAAGGTATTAAGAATAGTCACATGACACCCAAAAGGTCTCATAAAGCTTATACTAGGTGGTCTACCAAGTAATAGTTCATAAGGTGTCTTGTTGTGAGGCTAAGTCATTAGAACCCTATTCTTAACATAACAAGCAATATTAACTGCTTCAGCCCAAAATGTAGTAGGTAATAATGAATCTGCTAGCATAGTCCTAGCTATCTCTATTAGTGTCCTATTCTTTCTTTTAGCAACTTTATTTTGTTGTGGAGTTGTGGCAACACTAAACTCCCTCTTAATCCCTTTCATCCTACAGAACTGATTCATGTCATTATTTTTAAACTCAGTTTCATTGTCACATCTGATGATTTTAACCTTATGATTTATTTGGTTTTCTATGCCAGTTATAAAAGTTTTAAGGATCCCACTAGTCTCATCCTTAGTGGCCAAAAAGAAAACCCAACTAAACCTACTATAGTCATCAGTGACAACAAGGCAATATATCTTGTGATTGATACTCCTTACAAATGTTGGCCCAAATAAGTCCATATGCAACATTTGTAAGGGATGGCTGATAGAGCTTACAAGCTTGGTCTTACAAGAGGCTTTGTGTTGCTTTCCCTTCTAACAAGCAACATAAGAATGGTCATTTTCAAAAAGCTTTGAAGGTAAGCCTCTAACAAGGTTTCCCCTCACAAGTTTGTTCATAGTTTTAAAGTTTATATGACCAAGCCTCCTATGCCATAAATTAGACTCATCTATTGTAGCCTTTGCAATTAAACAAGTCAAACCTCCTGAAGGAACAACATTCTTTAGATCAAAACTGTACATGTTGTTCTGTCTGGGAACTTTAAGCAAGACTTGACTTTCATCAAGTAGCTTAAAGTCAGGAGATAGAACAAGACATTCAGTCTTAGTGAAAAGAACACTGTTTTCTTGTAACACATTTGTGAGACAGAGAAAAGATTAAACTTAAGTTCCTTTATAAAGTATACATCTTCAAAGTCTAATTTCCCAAGCCTAGTTTTACCTTTTCCAGTAATTTTACCTCCTTTAGGACTTCCTGCAAATGCAACAAATCCACCATCAATGTCTTGATAATCTGTAAGGTAAGACTTGTTCCCAGTCATATGCCTAGAGCATCCACTATCAAAAATCCCTTGATCCTGTAAAGCATATTGTGAATTACCCTACACTCAAAATAAGAGAATTAGTTTCTCTTGGGGACCCAAGCCATCACTGACTTGAGTCTTCCTTGAGGATCAACATAGTCAAATCTTTTAGGCATGTATGATCCACCATCATTAGAGATATGGTCAATTACTTTTCTTATTAGTCTCCAAATCCAGCATGCTGAGGACTTAACAGCATTTCCCCTTTTTCCCTTAGCAGTACTAACTACTACTTCTAGCCCAAAAGTAGTTACATTATTAACCATAGCAGTATAAACTTTTTTATTAAAATTATTGGTTTTAGATGCTAATTTTTGGTTAAAAGCCCTTCTTACTGGTGAATGTGCTTTAAAATAAGAATATGTTTTGGGTAATGCCCTATTTAGTTTTGATTTAGGGGCAGCAATATTAACAGGCCTGGCAGTACTAATTGATGCTGCTGCTCTTGGAGAGCTTTGCTTAGCAGCATTAACTGGCACTAGTCCAGACTTTGTTGCAACTGCTGTTGGAACAAAATTTCTTTTAGGATGTGGGTGAGTCAATTTGTTTTGGTGATTCACCCTCTGAGCATTGTTCCATACTGGTCTAACTTCCCTTTGACCAGTAACCCTTCCCATATTATTCAACACAGATTTTCCAACCATTTTATTCTCATAAAAGTTACAGTCCTTGATTAAATGGTTAAGACTTCCACATACAAAACAAGCTTTCTTATTGAACTCAAAACCATCCCCTAGTTTCTGAGTCATTATTCCATTCTAATTTCTTTTATTAACCCTAGGACTCTGACTTTTCCTAAGGTTTTCAGCTTGCCTATATGTGTGTTGTTCAATAACAGATTTCCTAGTATTTTCATCTGATTTAACAAAATTGATTTTAGCATAACTAGGTTTATTCTGTTCAAATGAAGGTCTAATCACACAATCATCATCACTATCAGACTCCCACTCTTCAATGATAGGAGCACTAGGCCTAACATCTTTAGGTTGTTCCAAACTATCCTTACTAGACTTAGATGCAGTTGATTCAATTCTAGGCACACTAGAGATAGTTTCACTCACATTAGTCTTATAGACAGAATCATCTAATCCAGCAAAGGATAAGTCAGGTCTTGAGGGCATGTAGTTCCCAGTGTAGGGAGGGGGAACTGCATGATATCCCTCAACCTTCTTAAACCTATCATTTACTTGATTATTTTCCTCTTCAATCTCATTCACACTACTATCAGATGCACTTTCAAACACTTCACTTTTATTCAGATGACAATCATGCAATTCATTTTCATTCATTTGACTGTCAAAACCAACACCAGACTTGTTATTAACACTTATTTGACTGTTTATCAGTTTAGTTAGCTTCATAGATGATGTTTCAAACTTTTCTAGTTTAAGTTTCAAATCATCTTTCTCTTTTAAAGCTTCTTCTAACTGATTTTTAAGGTCTTTGATAGAGATATCTTTCACTTGGACATCATACTTTAAAAATGTAATGTCTTCCTCATAAACAACTTCATTTTTTTGATGAACAATAATTCTAGCTTCTAATGATTCTAAGCTTAATTGGTAACCTATAATTTCTAGATTAGATTTTTTAAGAGCATCATGCTGTTGATCATACTATTTTTGAAGAGATTGATAAGATTCTAAACATTCTTTAGAGCAATTTTGTACCTCAGTATTTGAGCTTGATGAACTGGATGAACCTGAAGACAAATGAGCCATTAGAGCAAAGTCTATGGGTCCTTCTTCAGCTTAATAGCTCCAATCATAACCACATATCCCATCTTGAACAACCAAGGCATTTGTAGGAGTCTCTACTAGTACAATCCTTCTAGGAGCATCTTTATTTCTATTCCCCTGATTCCTTGGTGCCCTACATTCTCTAGCAAAGTGACCTCTCCTGTGGTAGTTCTAACATTCAACTTTTGTCTTATCAAAGAAAACATTTTCTTTGCCATTAAAATTCAAATTCCTTCCTGTCTTCTTTAAGAATCTCTTCACCCTCATGGTAAGCATGGCCACCTGCCATTTGACATCCATCTCTTCAAGATCATCAGTACCAATCTGCTCCAGATCTTCATTGTCTAACTGTGGACTATTGGATTGATTAACAAAGAAGGAAAACATGACATCATTAGCATAGGTAGAGGAAGAAGCTTGTCCCTTTGACCTAGCAGTAGGAACATCATCTATGAAGCTAATGATTGGCTTTTAATCTCAGCTTCATACACCTTCAAGTTGTTGTACGAATTGTCCATGCTCAACTCATCTAGATCAGCTTTGTTACGCATGATTAAGGTAATATTATTCCAAGCTGATGGTAGACTTCTTAGCAATTTAAGACTTGCATCTTCCTGGGAGATAACTTCACCATGAATTTCCAATTGGCTGATGAGTTTCAGAAACCTATCATAGGTTTTATCCAGTACTTCAGATCTTGATGCAGTAAAATTTATATATTTCTTCTTCAGAATGGTTTTCTGCATTTTCTTTAATTCTTTGTTGCCTCCAAACCTGGCCTTGATTGCTTCCCATAAGGTCTTTGCATCCTTAATTCCATGAAACTTCAATAGGTGTTCATCGGGAATGGCCAACAACAGAGTGCTTTTTGCTTTTAATTCATTCTTTCTTGCTAGCTTTTGTTCAGCAGTTTTGGGAGGAATGGGACCTTCATTACTAGCTGATGCAATAGAAGGTACATCACCATTCGTAATAACCTCCCAAAGAGCATAATCAATGTGAGTAAGATATTGCACCATTTTCATGCTCCATAGATCATAGTCTCCTGTTTTGAGTATAGGAAGTTTTAGTGCAGACACTGTTTGGGTAGTTTCTAACTATGATTCCATCTTCTCTTTGATTATGAGATCTTGTGTAGATATAGTGTTCTTCTTATTCAAAGTTTCTCAACAAACTCTGATACCACTTGTTGATTCTTCTTGAAAGATCTTACTTAGCTTGTTAAAGCTTAGTTATATTAGATAGATCCAAGACAACTATAATAGAAACTAAGATTGAGAATATCACAAACTATGCGGAATCTAGTTTGCAATACTAAGAAGAACAATGAAACAGTAAAAACAAGATCTTTACTAAACTTTTAATATATTGAAACTATTTTAAATTACAAATACTATGAATATCAAACTATATTTGCTATGCAAACATAATAACTAATATGAACACTTGATATATAGATCTAAGCCTAGAGGTCCTTTATACACCAAGAACCCTAATGGGCCTACTAAAACGCGTCAAGTTATTCAAGTATATTCAATAACCCATATATAACTCATCATATCACTTTAGCAGTACTAACAATATAAACAAACAACTAACTAACAGTACTAAAAACTGGCAGTACTAACAATTTGTACTGTCAATAACATCACTAAGCCATGACAGTCAATGTCATCTCATAGCATTAACTAAGTTGTACCAGCAGTACAAAGTTGTAGAAGCTCTTAATTCCCAACAAAATGTTTTACGCTTAAAACAAAATCAAAATTTTAGACGTTCTGTGGAATTTTGCTTATTTGACAAATTTAAAATTTGAATTAAGACTTGAGACCAATTACATTCAAAATTGGTTTTTGATTCATCGAAATCTGACGCATGGTTAATTTTCTACAAATTTTTAAAGTTTACCAAAATATGAAAATACCACCTACGGATCTTCAAGGACGGATGCCGTTTTGGTGGATCCGTCGATCTGTAAAGAGGAGAAATTTTGGCAAAAAATTTTATTTCAATTTTAGTCACATGAATCCCTTTGTTTGGGATTTGTTAGAAGACCTTCAAGCTAGTATAACACGTTATATTTAGACACAAACTTGTAAGTACTAAACAAAGAAGAACTTTTTATATTATGTGTCGCTTGATAAAGAAATTTATACATGGAACCCACTTTGGGGGTGGGGTTGGATCCCCGGTAAACCTATTTTTTAAAAACTACTTGTTTTGAAAGATAGAGCGACATGTTGAATCATATGGGTGAGACTGTTGTCCATTTAAAACTTAAAACTTTTGTATCAAAATCACCGATCAAGTGTGACACAATATGAAAGGTGTCCATAATAGTTCTACAACAATAAGATACTAGAGAGCATACATGTCACCACAACACAATATATGATACAAACATAGATGCGATGCAAATATAAATATAAGCGATAAAGCAAAAAATGTAAGGCTATAAGTAAAACGAAAATGCAACCGAACAACGTATGATTTATAGATACGGGTTCGTCTAATAAAGCTCCTTTTTGCCACTCCTCCACTCACTCCCCAGTACCCAAGTCGAGGTTACTTTTCACTAGATCAACAAGCTCCTTTTAGGTGGAGAAAACCGTACAACATTGCTTACACTTTATCTGGTACTAAGCTAAATACCGAGTCTTACTTCGAGGTAGAACCAACCTAATGTCGCTTACACTTTATTTTAATACAAAGCTAAATACCGATTCTTGCTTCGATTACAAACGAAACCCTTTATTTTTAAACGGCCCAATACATAACAGACCCTGTGTTTTATGGTCCTATAAAAAACAAATAATTCCCAACTAACTCTAGTTGTAAATATACAAAATGATACACAATGGATGTTTGAATGAGATCTAAGACATAAGTGTCAATTGGATGTAAAAGCCTAATCTATACATCAAGATCACTAAGCATGATGTTGTTGATTAGAATGAAAATGACAAGTCTCTAAGCTTGTTGTGCTAGATCTTTATATGTGTGCTTGTAATAATATGATTAATTGCAAGATCTCTAACTTGCTTGAATGGGATGATCACATGTCGAAATCATCTTGGAAACATAAAAGATGAAACATTACACACAGCATTCTGATCAAAGGTAGTGGGGATTTTTAAACTAGACATAAGAATGTGTGTGTAATACTAAAGAGAAAATTCTAAAAAGGGTTGAGTTAAATGAAAACATTTGGCTTCTATTTATAGATAAAAATTTTGATTCAAATCTGGGTGACCCACAGATCGATGAATCCGGCTATGGTGGATCTGTGCTTGTATTTGGTGGATTCGTAGGGTGCATCTGCCTATTATTTTGTCTTTTGTTGTTAACCACAAATCTTATCAAAATCTCCTAATTATACTTAAATGTCAGTTAAAGTACAAGCTTCTAGAAGGTTAATCTTTTGCTATGATATTTAATGTACTATGTAATATATTTAATATTTAATTTGAATTTGCTTCTAGAAGAAAAGTCATTTTAATCACAAGAAAGGAAAGATTTGAAAGATATGAAAATATCTTATAAGATTTGTTTTCAAAAATGGTTAATCTATTTTGTCATATTCACTAATACAACTAGTTAATTATTAAGTAAGTGATTATGTTAGTGCAAATATTACGGTATTTAATCTACACAGTCTCGTTTGTTTTGTTGATGACAAACATGTAACTTGTAATACATAACGTAAATTGTACAAGTTACTCATATTCATATTTTTGCTCAATATACATCAACACATCTCCACGCCTCAAGTCCTCATATGCTACAACACAGGTTCGTACATGTTTGTTTATGTTTGCATATGATTAAACTCTTTCCACATTTGCACTTACAAGTAATTTTATAAATATGCATCACTATTCTTGTACTTGCTAAAATACATTTTATTTGACAAGCACTCAACTAGACATTTTATTTTATAAGAGTTTACTTACACTTTTAAATATACAAGTTTACTTTTTTACTTTTAGAAAATAAAAATGCATTTTACATCATGCATGACATCACCATAATCTTTCCATATCTAGGGCAAAATCTTGAAAGATTATCATAGATTTTGGGGTTTTGCTCTATAAAATCTGGTTTTGCAAAACTGTGTGCCGGTTCCATAGGCTTATAACAGCCGGTTCCATCCTGCAGATAGAACCGGCGAAACCGGGCTACGATGCAGGATTTTGCCTATAAATAACAAGCCAATCTGCACCATTTCTCAGTCCTTATCACACTTAAATTAAAGACCTATCTCTCTTTAGACTCTTTCCATAGATCATTTAGATAAGAAGGAACTCACTCTTAATCCTTTCATTGCAAATGATTCATAATGCTCTAACATTCAGTTTGGTAGTAAGATACTTCTATGATGATCCCACTAAAGAAAAGCTTAGAGATCTTGTTTTATTTTCCATCACCACAAAGCAAATCATATGCAGATCTCTCAAGATTATGAGATCTCATTACCTATCATTCATTTTAAAGGCATTATTAACAATAGAGTTCATCTAGATTAGGCCTACAAACCCATTAGACACATGGTCCTTGGATCATAATGTAATAACCTCATTATCAATTAGATTAGATGATTTAAGTGTTTTTGTGCCAAAACTTAATGTTTTGTTTTATGTTAGGCCATAAAACATAACGGGTTTGGGTTGGTTCTACTCTATGTTTAAGAACTCGATATTTAGCTTTGTACCGGATAAAGTGTAAGTGACGATGGGTTGGTTCTACCGGACTCGGTATTTAGCTTAGTACCGGATAAAGTGTAAGCAATGTTGTGTAAGGTTTTCTCTACCGTGAATGGAGCTTGTTGAACTAGTAAGTTACTCTCGAGTGGGGTACTCGGAGTGGAGTAGGCGTAGAGGAAGCTCTATGACGAACCACTATAAATCATCGTGTTCGGTTTGCTTTCTCTTTTACATATCCATCGTCTCTTAACTTAATAATTATAGCTGTCGTTGTAGCTTGATGTTTATGCTTGTGTTGTGACTACGTGCTTATACTATGTTTTCCATTGTTCATATAGTCATAGACTATATTTGGTACTATTCATATTAAGTCATGATTGATCGGGTATTTGATGTAAAGTTTTAAGATTTAAATCGAAAATGTATTCACCAGCCCCCCTCTATGTTTTTCACAATTGGTAACAGAGTGCTCAGAAGCCACGTGGCCTCTTGTTTTCCAAACAATTGGTTTTCAAAACGATTACGATCCATGTATTAAAAATATCAGAAAAAAGAGACATAATCTGAAGAGTTAAGTCGTTATATACTATCCTTAGACGTTTTGTACTGTTGAATATCTTTCATAATACAAGGCTATGAAATAATGACTAAAATTGTTATATAAGATTTACCTAAAGCTAACCACGTTTTAAACCTTCGTCGGGTCTAATTATGGCCGTTTGGAAAATTCCATCCAGACCCCCAGTTCCTTTTCATAACAAAGCTTGTTATTCCTTTTGAAGAAGGAACCGCAGAACCCGGTCTACAGAAAGTTTTTCAAATTTTTAATCAACTTTAAAAGCTCATAAAATACTAACCGTAAGGCCGTATGAGTTATGCCACCTATCGTTTCGAAGAGAATTGAGTCTAGTTTCTAACAAAATGGGTTAGATGTACTGATTATATGTTTAAATAGGTCGAATTTGAAAAATACTATAAAGTGTCCAAAATTTCAAGTTTCGTATTAACATAGAAACTCAAACTTTTAAGTCGGGCAATTTTATTTTGTATTCTTTGAACATTGATACATCCTTCTTTAAATTAAAGTATTTTGGCCATTAACAAGCTTCTGATTGTCACCTAGCGATCGTGAGCATATTCAACACAAGGCAAAAAGAAATTTACTCTTCAGAATGATATGTTATACATGATATAGTTTTGCTCTTTCTTTGATGGTTATAAATCGTAAATTATTATGCTTATTCCCACATACAAAGATAAAGCTGTTTATTTATAAATAATGTGCCTTCCTTACATGTCTTCATTCATTCGTTTGTCAGTTTAGGCTTTTAAAGATGTTTATACGATTCTAAAAGGAGTGTTTGGGATAACTCCTAGCTTTGTCTAAAAAGCATTTACGTAAATGCTTCGATAACTCATATTAGTAGGAATAATGATTATAATGTGTGATATGCTATATGGCAACTTTTTCCCTGTCTTACATCTTGCCTTTTTGTTTTTCTTGTTTTGTGAACATCAGAACTTGTTAACCGACTATGTGTCGATTCATGTTTGTGCTCAATGGAGCTTATTGCTATGCCTCGTTCTCCTCCATATAGCTAAAACATCTATTCTTGTATGTTGCTATTCAACTCCGCATAAAATCTCCAATATCTTTAATAACTCAACCATGAGAATAAGAACTAAGATCTAGAATAAGATGTTTTGATAAATATTGTCATAGAAATTTAATCACATCAAAGTGGGGATTGCAACTTGAATGTTTTCATCCAAAATACATCAAGTAAAGATGAAGTGTAATGAAGTCCTTGTTGTAGTTTTTAAAAAGATATTTTTTCAAAAGTGGGAATCAAAGTAATAAGTTATTGTTTTAGTTAAAACGGGTCAAAACTAGTGTTTGGCAAAACGAGCTCGAAAAGAAGGACAGTTCCGCGGATACATTTAACTAAGTTTGACTTTCGATATTTAATTAATAATATTTTAAGAATAAATTCTAGAAGTTTTCATGTTATGTCAAGTTATAGAAGTCGAGTTTCAGTCACTTTAGCCATGTAGAAGATTGAAACAAGTTTTTTAGAAAATGGGTAATTCTAGGAATTTTGTATAAAATCAATCGTATGGAATTAGAAGTTGTGCCACCCGCCATTTTAAAGATAACTGAGTCTAGTTTCATGTAACGATATTCTCAAAAGATTTGCAATATATTATTGTCAACTTCTACGATAATAACAAAAGGTCAATTTTTTGTCATGGCGTTTCCTCCAAAGGTGTTAAAATATATTTGGTCTTGTTGAAAAATGAGCATTTCAAAAATACTTCATTAAAATTATCTACACATTTTGATATTGCCATTTCATCCTTGTCAATCCTCTATAACCACTAGTTCACCAACTTGTTCTTCATCTCCCAAACACCACTAATTCTACGCTTTCCATACTAGTTATAAATATGATTTTTCCTTCATTAGTCTATCATGACATCTTGCTTTGCATATACATGTGTTGATTATATGTTATTGTTTGATTATTTGGTTTGTTGTTATCTTAATGTTTGATAACTATTCAATTAATTAAAAATGTGTAATCCTTAGGAAAGGTTTTGTTTCGTTTTTAAATATTTTTATGCTTGTATTCGTGTTACTAAATGTTAAGGCTTAAACATGACTTGCATGATGTTTGCATTTGAATTAATTTTATCTCTTATATGATGTCTCATATGATCTCGTAATTTGTCATTTTGATACATGATGATTTTGATATGGATATGTCTATGTTTGGTAGTTCTTGTTCCTTGTTGGCATTTCTTATACCTATCTTTATGATGGTATAATTTATACATGCTTAAACATGGTTTGCGTAAATCTTTTCATCTTGTTCCTTATTTGACATTGCTACATAATTTATTTGCTTCTTGTGTACTTATGTTATATCAAAGTATTCTTGGTATTCATGTAGAAATCTATGATTTTCTTTTAAATGCAGTCATCTCATCTCATTATCTACTCTAACACCATCTTGGGATCCAGGCCTCTTTGTTTCCCTTTGTTCTTAATCTTTCACGTCATTTGCTTTAGTGCAATCGGATTTTACTAATCTAAATCATCTCTTTCAATAAACTTTGTTTGGTTTGAACTTATATGAAACATATAAACACATAAACCGCGTTGCTTGCATTATTTTTCGACACTAAACTAGATGTCGAGTCCTAATCTTAGCTAGAACTAATCTACCACTTCACCAATGTATTTTAAGGCCTAAAATACTAACCAACCCACAATCAACTCATCTAAATATATACATCTTTTGGATCTACACACTAGTAAAGATTAGAAGACATGGACTCGATCTATATGTAACAAATGTTACAAATGGACTAACTAGGCTACATAATTTCGGATCTTGAAGATGGCCGAAGTTCTTCTCTTGCACTCAAGGAAAGGAGGAAAGGATATAAGATTTGATCACATTTAAACAAGATTAACCAAGTTGAATGATCAAAGATTTAGAGAGATTTAGTAAGATCTAGAGAGAGAAAGAACTAAAGGAAAATCGTGCAAAAGGGTTATGAAATCAGTTAGAGATGACCCACTATTTATAGGAGCTGAAAGCTGACAGTCTGGCAACGGCGGTCTTGGCGGCCCCAAATATATTAGGAGGCCGCCGCCCTATAAGGGGGCTGCCACTAGACTACGCTCCACTTTTTGTCTTGTTGTGGGGAAGGTTGTATCTGGTATAGAAGCTTCCATTTTAGAGGGAAAACCAAATTTCAAATTTTATATTTATATAAAACATTTCTTTTATTAAAAAGTATTTTGTGTTTATTTATTTTTATGAAAAATACTTTTGTAGAAATGTAATGGTTAAGAAAAAAATATTTTTCTTTGATCATCCTACATGTTTAATTTGTTTGTACATACCTTATGTGATTTACATCGGGTGCAAACAAATGTTGGTGTTGATGCAGACTTGAGACATCGAGTGTTGTTGATGCATGTATGCATTGATGATTTGTGATTATGAGTAACTTGCATACTTTACGTTATGTATTACAAGTTATGTAGGATATTGGATATCATAACACAAGCCTAGGAATGATTATTAGCCGATTCTAGAGAGAGAAAATGGGAAGTTCTAGTAAGAGAAAATCACTTAGTGTGTGTTTGTAATATAATGAACAACCAACCCTTCCCATGGCTGGAAAGGGTGTTTAAATACAAGATTTTAAGTGCCCTAAGTGGGCTATGAAGTGGGCTAACATGTGGGTAAAGACCCGGCCCAACACCATAAGTCGCACGCTAACGATTAAACTATGAGATATGCTATTCTAGACAATACACGGGGTGACCGAGTCTTTTTTGTAAACCTAACAATCTCCCCCTAAGGGAGGTCACCTTAGAAAATACAGTTTGAATTCTAGCATTCCAAGTCTTGATCTAATGATAGTAGCTCGTAATCTTTAATTCTTCATTCATTGGTTTCTTTGTACAAAATGTAGTGATCTTTTAGCTTTGTTCCTTATAATTGTGTGATCTTTAAGCTTTCTTTGAGATCATCATCTACAGTAAATCTCTTAATCATCCTTGTTGTAGAGTATTGCCTTCATGTGATGTTGTGACCTTCGGACCCGCATGCTCATATTTTTCTGGATCATGAGAATACTTATCAGAGTTGAGGAAGCTGTGTTGTAGGTCTTTCATTTGTCATGATGTCTTTGATTAGTAACATTAAGTGTGAGCATGGGGTTGTGAATTGACTCTACTGGAACGAGGTATCTCCATCTCCA
>BQNB010133214.1:0-18501 GCA_026074375.1 Tanacetum coccineum
AGGATGGTTGAAAATAAAATTTAGCTTCCACCCTTATTCTTGAAAAACATATGAAGTGAACGAAATTTTGGCTTTTGTTGCTTTTGCCTTAATTCATGTCATATATCCTAAGGCTCTTTAAGACATAAATCAAGTAATATTATTTACACCATATACCCTTAGGCTCTTTAAGGTGTAAAAAACTAAGCAACATTTTTTCAATCACTAATTTTATAAGTACCATATACCCTAAGGCTCTTTAAGGTACAAATAATTTCATGATTAGTATTACTTATGTCATATACTCTAATAAGGCTATTTAAGGAAAAAAGTAATAAAATGATTAACTCTACTCATACCATATACCCTAAGGCAATTTCATGATTAGTATTACTTATGTCATATACTCTAATAAGGCTCTTTAAGGAAAAAAGTAATAAAATGATTAACTCTACTCATACCATATTCCCTAAGGCTCTTTAAGGTATAAGTAAAGCAATAAACAAGTGGTGCATATAATAAGCCAAAATTCGAATCATCGACTTCCAAATCAAAGGGAAGTTACTAAAAATTAAGTTGAACCGGACAACCTATTTATTTAACATTTATGCATATAAGTGAGACAAGCTAATGGGAGAAAAAACCACAATTAATACTAAGAAAGAAACTCGTGAATCCTTAGCCTAATAAATATCATGACTTATAATTAACACTATAATTTCACGTTTAATATCATGACTTATAATTAACACTATAATTTCTTGTTCTTCACAATTTAAAATTTCTAAGAAAGAGACTCGTGAATTCTTAGCCTAATAAATTGATCTTTTCATATTTAAAATCAATTATGGGAACTTGCAAAATCTTAACTTTTTCAAGCTAGACTTGCTTTTTATAGCTCTTTATATAAAAGATTATCAAATTTTAATCTATTTACGTTAAGGAGAAAGCTAAGATATAAAACCGGTCGGGTCAAAATTTACTTTTCGTTCTCACCTTTACATCACTTATTTCATCACTTTATTTATCACTTTTTCATGCACATAAATTTTTAAATTTTGCTATTTTCACATAAATTACATATTTTTGATGGAAAAACGGGTTACGTGAGAACAACGGTCGCATGTATAATAAATCGCTAGATTCCCCCATACTAAAACTACATATTGTCCTCAATGTGAGATTAATATCCATATACCAATTTCAATGCATAATCTAGATATAACAGGGTCTCTATGCGAATCTAAAGCCGTTTATTAAGTATGCTAAAGATAAACGTTAGTCGATAAGATTTGGATATTGGATTCCCTAAATGAAGTTGAGGATATGAAGCTCGAATGTATGAATGGACAAAACCATAAGCATGGGAGTCTTCAAAATCCAGGTATCCTGGACAAAACAATACAAACCAATAAAACACGAAACACGAGAAAGAGGCGAGCCCCTTCACATCAATTGTTAGAAAATAGATAAGAAGATAGAAATGCTTGTTTTTGTTAACCGAGTAACGAGCTTGACTCGACCCCGAATTAAGTTATCCATGGGGAAGCAAATAGAAAAGAAAATCTCAATCGGGCAATCAGAATTTCATTAATGTTTAGATAAACATTAAAGCACATGAAAGTTCCATCCTGATAAGAGGCCACCGGCTCTAAGTGGAGATGCCAGGTTCAAAAATGGTGTCTTCACTCCTGGTGAAGAGAAGTAAAGGAGAATCCGCAAGGTAGGTGAGAAACGAGAGAAAAGTCCGAATGACAAATGTGAAGGAATTGTCATCTTCAACATCAATCTCATCTCCCCCTGGGTCAAAACATTCATCTTCATTAAGCTCATCAAAATTGTTCATCACGGGTGCATCGGTCTCAACAATTAAACTAATCTCAACATCCGGTGGTTCCGGAGTAGGACGAGGAAATGACGGATCATCATAAAGATCAAAGTGAAATGATTCAAACTCGGGAAGTTCCAAAAGAGGGTCCTTTGAATTATCAGAAATAACAATGCTAATCAACCCTCCCTGATCGGGCTCAACCTAAAAAAGAAATAAATCATACTCGAGAAGAGAGTTATTAGCATGAGTAGTGGTACTACCACTTCTCGTCTCTTCCATATGATCGCTAAAAGTCTCGAATTTGGGTAAAGAATTATCCAAATGAGAAAGAAAAGTATCGGACTCCTCAAAGAACGAATCACTATCCGTGACGGGGATAGGAAATGAAAATGGAGACTTGAACACATGATCAGGAGTAGGGTTATCTTTCAAAGATTCGATATTAGTAATAAGACGACTCATATTCACTAATTTCTCTCGAAGAATAACGTCTTGGATTTAAAAAATATCTTCTAAGTCAAACTCTTTCTCTTCTTGATCTTCATTTACCTCCTCTAAACTATCATACTCCAAATTAAGAGGTGATGCTTCAACGTATTCGATATTCTCATAAGAATCATCATCACTTGAAGTATCATCATTTTTGGAATCGGATAAAATCTCAGAATGATTGCTCAAAGCATCAAAAGTAGAAGAATCATCACAAACGGGCACATCACACGTATCGTCGGGAATACCCTCAAGCTCACTTAGGATTGGGACAAGGTTCTCAACACTAGGAATAGTATCAAGATGCTTGTCCTCCATACTTAGAGAGTTATCGGGCTCCTCGATCGGTAAAATGGGTGTGATTGCTTTAGGCTTGCTATATATAATAGTATACTCATCATCGTCATTGTCGTAGAAAGTAGGATGATTCCAACTTGGACAATTAATATATTCATATAGCTCTTCTCTAATATTTTGAACATCTTCAAGGAGTTTACTCATCAATTCTTGAATATCGTCTTGTTGATATTGCTTGTCCGTCAAAGCATCTTTAATTTTTGCCAAAACTTTCCCAAGCTATCAATATAACCTTTGGTGTTACTCCAAAAGGTATACGACTAAACTTCCTTAAGAAAGTGCAAACGTCTTTCAAAAAGTTGTCTCTAGCTTCTTCATCGTCAATCATAGAAAAATTCCAATATGGAGTAAAACTTTGAGCTGCTGTCTCCTTCTTCTCTTGTTGACTTCCTTTAAGAATTTACAAATCATCCATAAGTTTAAAAAGTAATTCTTGCACAACTCCAGGTTGATTATGCTCTTCTTCCATAGCTTGCTTAATCTTAAGAAATCTCTCCTCAGCTAGCAATAAAGCCATGAACTTTTCATTAGGAGGTATATGATCATACTCCTTTAAACAGGCTTGTATAGCTTCCATTAAGTCATCTTGAGCTTGTAAAATTTCTTTACTTGTCTCTTGAGGAGGATAATTGATGGGAAATTGCGGGGGTTGAAATTGGTCAAAACCGGAAAGGTTAGAATGATAGAAATCTTGGTTCATCGGTTGACACTGAAAAGTCGCATGAGGACCCCCACAATTCTCACAACAAAGACATTGTTGTGGAAAACTCGGTGAAGTTTGTGGAAAATAATCAAGGTTTTGATTAGAACATTGGTTCTGATTGTAAACAAACGGAACTTAGGGTAAACAATCGTAACCAAAATGAGCACCGTTTCCACATAACTCACAAATATTTGTCTCGTACTGGGGTTGTGGAGGGTTCTTGATTGTAAACACGGTTCCGGTAGATAAACGAATTTGAGGTGTATAATTAGTGACCATAACGAGCATCGTATCCCCTAACCGCCCCAAAGCAAATTTACAAGAATATATAGAAAAGGTTATAGAGGTGGGTTGAAAACGTTAGGAGAATCATCAACAAAGTTGGGTTTGGAATCATAAGTGAATGAATTCTCATTTCCAGAATTGCATGTCGGATGAACACTTGGCAAAGTCTGTAGGAGCTCATCGAGTGCATTATTTCCCTGAATTAAAGATAATCGGAACAGCTTTCCGGGGTGACAATTATAAAACCAACATGAGCACGCGTTCCCACAGAGCATGCCAAGTACACCGTAGACAAAAGATATAGTCTAATGAATTACCACACTCGTAACAACAATTGTGGTCAATTTATGGAGGACTTTGCGAGGAATTTTTACCGGGGTCTTGATTGAAGACGAATGGCTCTTGAGGTGCACTAACAACGTTAGTGTTGTGATTAGATGACTCGGAAGTGTTTAGAATTTCGTTTTTTATCATGAATGTATACCAACCTTCATTCACTACAAACTTTCGCACAAAAGCACAAGTCGACACTAACTACAACAAACCGGTATCTCCACAATTGCGCGTGGGGCAATTC
Organism: Tanacetum coccineum; assembly: GCA_026074375.1. NCBI lineage: Eukaryota > Viridiplantae > Streptophyta > Magnoliopsida > Asterales > Asteraceae > Tanacetum > Tanacetum coccineum. The sequence goes on from BQNB010133214.1 coordinate 4,222, forward strand.
TGAGGGGGTTTAGGAACAAGAATCTTGTCTACAAAACCCCCTTTTGAACAACAAAAGTCTGCAGTGTACAAAGCTCCACAAGACGAGCATTCTTTAATCGCAAAGAGGGGGTTCAAACGATGATCGAGTGACGCCATAAGAATTAAACAATTTAGAGGGATAAGAAGAAGAATTAAAATAGAGGGTCGAGAAAATAAGAATTAAATGAGAAAGAGGCTAAAAGATGATTATTTTTGGTTTTCGAGTTTTTTAAACAACATATTTTTTTAAAGGACAAAACGAGATCAAATAACTTAAACCTAATAATCAACAAGCTTCACGGTAGCTCTCTAAAAGTGTTTAACTTTCAAAGGTGAGCCGTATATCGCAAGTGACACAAAAGGCAAGTTACTTTTGATTTTTCGATGATTTTTGATTTTATTTTTATTTTTAATATATATACAAAAATTGAGAAAATAAAATATTTTTGTATTTTTATAAAATAGAAGAAAAATATTCACAAACGGAAAGTGATAACTTCACGAGGAAGGTTCTTCAAAACACTAATCTTCGAATGAAACACGATAGTCGTAACACACTTCCCCGGCAGCGGCACCAAAAATTGATCCACCCTAAATACGTATATATAATATATAGTATAGTAGGATATAATCAATAATAGTATAGTAAGTATTTTCCGTCGGGTTCTAGAAACAAACTTTTAACCAAAGTTGTCTCAAAAACCTCCCGGGTCGTTTTTCCCTCGCGAAGTGGTGATTGAAATCAGCTAAGTCCGTGATCGCACGTTTCGAATTGGTTTTCAAAAGATTTTTGGGATTGGTTTCTAAATCTACTAAAAGGAAAAGCATATAAAAAGCACGCTAAGTTATACTAATTATAAATCTAAGATTAAAACTATGAGATTATACTAAAAATATAAATGACTAATATGCTTGCTAAGTGACGTGAAATGTTCATCAAGTGCGGGCTTAGGTTCAAGAAATTAAATGACAAGTAAAATAAAATGCTTAAAAATAAATGACAAGAAATTAAATTGCATTAAAAATAAATGACGAAATGTAAATCGAAAAGAAAATACTAATGACTAATAATTTTTTAAATCTTTTTAAACCGCGCACCTAAATTTCCGACATCCACTAATCACTAAGGCAAAATCAAAAAATTATCTACACATTAATCATAGCAAAAATCAAATAAACCTAAAAATACAATAAATGACAAAAATAAATCTATACTAAGTATTGAAAAAAGACTAGAAAATGGAACCGAATTGGAGACCCCCGCAATAAAACAATACCACCGCCCATTTATTTAGCTAAAGTCAAATATCAAATATTCGGGTCCTGAGCTAAATAAACCCTTAAGCTCCGCGCCTAATGAGTTGACCGGTACCAAAATTCTCAAACTCAAACAACAAACAATTATGATTAAACAGTTTATATAAAATTCAATTGCAATTCACTTCCTGTTAACAACACCACAGGCCCATTAGTGCAAGCCCAAGCTAATCCTAACTAAAGCCTATCAAATAATTGTACAAATCAAACGCATGCATAACAAAAATAATTTCAGGAATTGAATTCTATTAAGCGACAAATTAAACGGAAACAGTGGACAATTTATTCCTACTATCACTCACTTTTTAGATGATTTAAGCAAGAATACAATAAGCTCAAGTAGAATATCAAATTAGCACCTCAATCTTAATAGTTTAAGACCGATTTAAACATGCCACCAAAAGCTTTTTAAACAAATAAGCTCGAACAAATCTAATAGATAAAATGGTTCAATCCGAATAAGCAACTATCCACTCAACAATTAAGCACGAGCAATTTTGAAATCTAATTTTAAGCCAATCCCAAATTAAGCAATTCGTATTTTAGATGAGAAATTCGAAACTTAAGCTTTTACTATTTACTCCCTAAAGCAGCCCAACTTACTTATGAAATAACACGAAATTAAATCTTAGAAAAAGCATTAGAACAAATAAACTTCTTATATCATGGCTTCAATAAACAAAGAAACAAACGAAATTTGATCTATACTATATAAGCTCACAACAAAATGAATAAGCTATAACGAAGCTTATTCAGATCTCAATAAGCTCAAAGAGTGACAAACCAATTAGGAAATAAGCTCATGAAATTTAAGGAAAAGAATAGAAATAAGCAATAACGAACCAAAAACTTCATATAGCTAAGCCAAATCTCGTTACATCATTCAAAACAAGCTGACAATAGTTTTTTACAATAAGCTAGAAAAACTAATAAGCTGAAAATATTAAAATAAGCTAAAAAAAACTAAACTAAAGAAACTTTTAAAACTAAATCCTACTCCTAAAAGCTAACACCCCAAAAATGTGAGGAGAGGCGTCTTTTTTATAGCCAAAGAGGAGGGGTTGAAGTTGTAAATATTTCCCAATCATTGGAGAATAAATGAGCCAATCATTGGCAATTATTCTATGTCACACGGATTAAGAGGAGAAAGAATTTGATCCAGCCATCACAAAGTCGCCACGTGGCCAATATTATTGCTTCATTTTGACGTAGCATGATTTCTATAAAGACGCCTCTCCTCACATTTTTGGTTAGCTTTTAGGAGTAGGATTTAGTTTTAAAAGTTTCTTTAGTTTAGTTTTTTAGCTTATTTTAATATTTTCAGCTTATTAGTTTTTCTAGCTTATTGTAAAAAACTATTGTCAGCTTGTTTTGAATGATGTAACGAGATTTGGCTTAGCTATATGAAGTTTTTGGTCGTTATTGCTTATTTCTTTTATTTTTCTTTTCCCTTAAATTTCATGACTTATTTCCTAATTGGTTTGTCACTCTTTGAGCTTATTGAGATCTGAATAAGCTTCGTTATAGCTTATTCATTTTGTTGTGAGCTTATATAGTATAGATCAAATTTCGTTTGTTTCTTTGTTTATTGAAGTCATGATATAAGAAGTTTATTTGTTCTAATGCTTTTTCTAAAATTTAATTTCGTATTATTTCATGAGTAAGTTGGCTTATTAGGTAGTAAAAGCTTATATTTCGAATTTCTCATCTAAAATACGAATTGCTTAATTTGGGATTGGCTTAAAATTAGATCTCAAAATTGCTCGTGCTTAATTGTTGAGTGGATAGTTGCTTATTCGGATTAGACCATTTTATCTATTAGATTTGTTCGAGCTTATTTGTTATTAAAAAGCTTTTTGTGGCATGTTAAATCGGACTATACACTAATTAAGAATTGAGGTGCTTCTTTGATATTCTACTTGAGCTTATTGGTATTCTATGCTTAAATCATCTAAAAAGTGAGTGTAAAGGATAAAATTGTCACTGTTCCGTAATTTTGTCGCTAATAAATTCAATTCCTGAAATTATTTCTGTTATGCATGCATTTGATTTGTACAATTATTTGATAGGCTTTAGTTAGGATTAGCTTGGGCTTGCACTAATGGGCCATGTGTTTATGTTAACAGGAAGTGAAATTGCAATTTGAATTTTATATAAACTGTTTAATCATAAATGTTTGTTGTTTGAGTTTAAGAATTTTAGTACCGGTCAACTCATTAGGCGCGGAGCTTAAGGGTTTATTTAGCCAGACCGAATTTGATTATTTGCTTTAGCTAAATAAATCGGCGGTAAATTTCGTTTAATAGCGGTCTCCAATTCGGTTCCATTTTCTAGTCCTTTTTCAATACTTAGTGTAGATTTACTTTTGTCATTTAATGCTATGTTAGTTTATTTGATTTTTGCTATGATTAATGAGTAGATAATTTTTGTTTGCTAAGTGATTAGTGATTTGGAATTTAGGTCCCCGGGTTAAAAAGATTTAAAAAAATTATTAGTCCATAGATTTTCTTTCGATTTACATTTTGTCATTGATTTTTAAATGCAATTAATTTCCTTGTCATTTATTTTTTAAAGCATTTTTATTTACTGTCATTTAATATCTTGAACCTAAGCCCTCACATTGATGAACATTTTCACGTCACTTAGCAAGCATATTAGACATTTATATTTTTTTTAGTAAAAATCTCAAGTTTTTAATCTTTAGATTTATAATTATTATAAACTTAGCGTGGCTTTTTATAATGCGTTTTCCTTTTAGTAAGATTTAGAAACCAATCCAAAAATCTTTTGAATACCAATCGAAACGTGCGATCACGGACTTAGCTGATTTTCAATTCACACTTCGCCGAGGAAAAACGACCCGGGAGGTTTTTGAGACAACTTTGGTTAGAAGTTTGTTTCTAGAACCCGACGGAAAATACTTACTATACTATTATTGATTATATCCTACTATACTATATATTATATATACGTATTTGGGGTGGATCAATTTTTGGCGCCGCTGCCGGGGAAGTGTGTTACGACTATCGTGTTTCGTTCGAAGATTAGTGTTTTGAAGAACCTTCCACGGTGAAGTTATCACTTTTCCCGTTTGTAATATTATTCTTCTATTTATAAAAATTACACCGCACTTAATGAACATTTCACGTCACTTAGCAAGCATTTTTCATTTTATATAATTTTTAGTTTTTAGTAATAGTTTAATGCTTTACATGTTTAATTGTTTTATTTGCTTTGCTCGTTTAAATGCTTTTATTTACTTTATCATTATGTCAAGTGGATTTTAGAAAACCAAATCAAAAATCTTTTTAAAAACCATTCAAAACACGCGATCACGAACGTTTCTGATTTTTAATTCACACTTCGTTGGGGAATAAACGACCCGGGAGGTTTTTGAGGTATCACTTTGGTTAAAAGTGATTTTCTAGAACCCGACGGAAATACTTACTATACTATAATTGCTAACTTCCTTATTATTACGTATTTATAATTTATATATTATATATATGTATTAAAAAGGGCGGATCAATTTTTGGCGCCGTTGCCGGGGAAGTGTGTACGATTATCGTGTTTCGTTCGAAGATTAGTGTTTTGAAGATCCTTCCCCGTGAAGTTAATTGCTTTCATTTGTAAATATTTTCTTATATAAAAATATAAAAATCCAAAAATATTTTTCTTCTTATTTTATTTTTATTTTCCTTCTCCTTTATAAATTTAAAAAAAAACCAAAAATATTTTCCTTTATCTTAAAAATAAAAATTCAAAAATATTTTTCTTTCTTATTTTTCCTTATGTATTATTTGAAAAATCTATAAATATTCTTCTCGATCCTCTTATTCGTTTAATTCTTATTCTCTTTACCATTTTATTCATTTAATTCTTCTTCTTTTCCCTCTTATCCGATTAATTCTTTGACATGTCTTCATTTTATCAACCTTGCTACGGGTGTGGAGAGCAATTTGTCGGTTCATTTTGTCCACGATGTAATTTGAATTCTTTCGATAATTCTCAATATTTTTCCGACTACTCTTCACAACCCTGGTACGAGACAAATATTTGTGAGTTATGTGGAAACAATGCTCATTTTGGTTACGATTGTCCAACACAAGTTCCGTTTGATTATAATCCGAAACCATGTTACAATCAAAACTTTAATGATAATTATTTTCCACAAAATTCTCAAAGTTCTTCTCAACAATATCTTGTTTGTAAAAATTGCGGGGGCCCTCATGAAACTTTTCAATGTCAACCAATGTATGAAGATTATTATGAGCAAAATTCTTGCTATGATCCTAATTCTTTTGGTTTTGACCAATATCAACCCCCGCAGTTACCCGTCAATTATCCTCCTCAAGAGACAAGTAGAGAAATTTTGCAAGCTCAAGAAGACTTAATGGAAGCTATACAAGCCTTTTTAAAGGATTATGATCATATACATCCTAATGAAAAGTGCATGGCTTTATTGCTAGCCGAGGAGAGATTTCTTAAGATTAAGCAAGCTATGGAAGAAGAGCAGAATCAACCTGAAGTTATGCAAGAATTGCTTCTTAAACTCATGAATGATTTGCAAATTCTTAAAGGAATTCAACAAGAGAAGAAGGAGACGGCAGCTCAAAGTTTTACTCCATATTGGAATTTTTCTATGATTGACGATGAAGAAGCTAGAGAAAACTTTATGAAAGATATTTGCACCTTCTTAAGGAAGTTTAGTCGTATACCTTTTGGAGTAACACCAAAGGTTATATTGATAGCTTGGGAGAGATTTGGTGAAATTAAGCATGCTTTGACGGACAAGCAATATCGACAAGAGGATATTCAAGAATTGATGAGTAAACTCCTTGAAGATGTGCGAAATATTAGTGAAGAGCTATCAGAATATATTAATTGTCCAAGCTGGAATCGTCCTACTATTTTCTTTGACGATGATGATGAGTATACTATTATATATAGCAAGCCTAAAGCAATCACACCCGACTTACCGATCGAGGAACCCGATAACTCTCTAAGTATGGGGGACGAGCATCTTGACACTATTCCTAGTGTTTAGAACCTTGTCCCAATCCCAAGTGAGTTCGAGGGTATTTCCAACGATACGTGTGATGTGCCAGTTTGTTACGATTCTTCTACTTTTGATGCTTTGAGCAATCATTCTGAGATTTTATCTGATTCCAATAATGATGATACTTCGAGTGATGACTGATTTTGAGGACATCGAGTACGTTAATTTAGAGGAGGTAAATGATGTTGATCAAGAAGAGAAAGAGTTTGACTTAGAAGATATTTTTCAAATCCAAGACGTTATTCTTTGAGAGAAATTAGTGAATATCAGTCGTCTTATTACTAATATCGAATCTTTGAAAGACAACCCTACTCCTGATCATGTGTTCAAGTCTTCTTCTTCATTTCCTATTCCCGTCACGGATAGTGATTCGTTCTTTGAGGAGTCCGATACTTCTTTTTCTCATTTGGATAATTCTTTACCCGAATTCGAGACTTTTAGCGATCATACGGAAGAGACGAGAAGTGGCAGTACCACTACTCATGCTAATAACTCTCTTCCCGAGTATGATTCGTTTCTTTTTTAGATTGAGCCCGATCAGGGAGGGTTGACTAGCGTTGTTATTTCTGATAATTCAAATGACCCTCTTTTGGAGCTTCCTGAGTTTGAATCATTCCACTTTGATCTTTATCCGTCATTTCCTCGTCCTCCTCCGGAACCACCGGATGTTGAGATTTGCTTAAATTTTAAGCCCGATACGCCCGTGATTAACAATTTTGATGAGCTTAATGAAGACGAATGTTTTGACCCAGGGGGAGGTGAGATTGTTGTTTATCATAATATTGAAGATGACGATTCTTTCACATTTGTAATTCTGACTTTTCTCCCGTTTCTCACCTACCCTGCGGATTCTCCTTTACTTCTCTCCACCGGAAGTGAAGACACTATTTTTGACCCCAGCATCTCCACTTAGAGCCGGTGGCATCTCATCGGGATGGAACTTTCATGTGCTTTAATGTTTATCCAAACATTAATGAAAGCCCGATTGAGATTTTCTTTTCCATTTGCTTCCCCATGGACAACTTAATTCGGGGTCGAGTCAAGCTCGTGACTCGGTTAACAAAAACAAGCGTTTCTATCTTCTTATCTATTTTCTAACAATTAATGTGAGGGGGCTCGCCTCTTCCTTTCTCGTGTTTTGTGTTTTGTGGTTTTATGTCCAGGATACCCGGATTTTGAAGACTCTCGTGCTCATGGTTTTGTCCATTCATTCATTCGAGCTTCATATCCTCAGCTTCATTTAGGGAATCCAATATCCTAATCTTATCGATTATCGTTTATCTTTAGCATACTTAATAAATGGCTTTAGATTTGCATAGAGAACCCTTAATACTTGAATTATGCCTTGAAATTAGTATGGGGGTGACAGTCTCACATTGAGGACAATGTGTAGTTTTAGTATGGGGGGAATCTAGCGATTTGATTATACCTGCAGCCGTTGTTCTCACGTAACCCGTTTTTCCACCAAAAATATGTGATTTATGTGAAAAATAGCAAAAATTTTAAATTTTTGTGCATAAAAAAGTGAAAAATGTTGGAATAAAGTGGTGAAATAAGTGTAATAAAGGTGAGAACGAGAAATAAATTTTGACCCGACCGGTTTTATACCTTAGCTTTTTCCTTAACATATTTAAATCGAGTTTGTTGCTAGTCTTATGTAGGCTTATCCATTATGCCGAGTTCGATTTATTAGAATAAAGATTGTTGCCAAATAACGAAAAAGTGATAAGTCAAGTATAGAGTGGATGCTAAACAATGGATTATTCGAAATCTTAAGAGTTCATTATGTACTTTTGGGGCTTTTTTTCTCCCATAAGCTCTTTAGCCGGACTAATATACTTGTCGTTTTTGGAGAACTAAACTGAAATCAATAATTTTTATGTAATATATATCGAAAATTTTCAGTCTTAGTTCAAACTTCTCTCTTACTGAATTTTTTCAAAAAGAAGTCCTTCTCTAAAAATAGTGATAAAAGATAAAAAAATATAATGTGATAATAAAAGCTGTGGGCTGATAAAAGTTTACTACCTCTTGCCGGCTCACAACCGATGTGGTAGTCTTCTAAAGAAAAGCCATAGTAAGAATACAAAAAACGAGACTGATAAAAGTTTGTCGCATCTTGCCGCTTCACAATCGTGTTGCAGCCTTTCTAAAAGGTCGATCGGGTTATAATTGCATAAAATTTTTAATATTAAGTTTGAATAAAAATTGATTTCTTTTTGTTTATATTCAAATACTGCTTTTGAACTTTGACTAATTCTATTTTAAAGCTATGAATATTCGAGAAACCTGAGAGTTTTTGAAACCTAAGGTCCGTGAGTCCCGGAAGACATATTCTTTGTGGGAGTCAAAAGCCCAGGTCACTTAGCCGCAAGGTTTGGATGTGCCGAACGAAAGTCGCTACAGAGAATAACTTCGACTTCAAACTCATTAATCTTGGGTGGAACGTGAAGCCATTAGTATTTTTGTCAAAAAGTTGATCCATAGGGATGAAATCAAAATAGCACACTCACTAAGATATAATAATTATCGGGAGTAAAAAGTTCACAAGTTGCAAATATGAGTAGTGTTAGCATCTTTACTGATATTCAGCTATGATTTCGTTTTAAGCTTGGTTTGGATAAGTGAAAAGTCGGGGACGATGAATTTATCCTTTTTGGGAGCATTCTCGGATCGAAATGCATCTTATTCTATGATCCAATACAGTTATGGAAATAACGAAAGTTGAAATATTTAAAAAAAATTAAAAATGGGAAAATTGGGTGTTTTATAACTTGTGATTTCTTAACTCTCTCCACAAAAGTCTTTGCTACTTTTCAAAGATTTAGTTTGGGAAAGTTTTGAGGTATTTGGTTTTACAGCATATAATATTGCGTGAGGACACGCAATCGCTTAGTTTGAGGAATTTTGATATGTGTGAAAACACATATCCGTTTTATATCAAAAATGATCCATAAAAAACAAAATTTTGCTTAAAATGCTTGTATATTGCTTATTTTGTCTTTGTGATTGTGTAGGTATGGATATAGCAAAAATCGCAAGAAAATGGTCAAAACCGGGCAAACACGGACACGGGAACGGATAGAGTGTTCAAGAGCCGGGAAAATGCTATCAAGGTCAACAAAGTCAACACTAGTCAACTTCTGGTCAACATTGGTCAAGCTTCATTACCGAACCACTATTAATCTTTGTGTTGTAGTTTGATCTTTCTAACTCTTTATTATTGTCTTGCGTTTTATGTTTCGTAGTTATTATTTTTTATTGTTATATATTGTGTTCATATTGTGATTGTTTGATCTCATGTAAACTCGGATCTAAAAGTTTGAAATAATAATTTTAAAACGCTAAAAACAGTAAAACTATTTACCCCCCCCCCCCCCTTTCTAGTTTTCCACACATGTAACCAAATGACTTATAAGACCTACTGAATATTTAGTATTTAGACCTTAAAAACATGTTAAAAATGTTGTAAAAATGATTTAAGGTCTTGTTTAGGTCGTTTGTGGTATTGGGTAAAGAGGAAAGTGCTTGTAAATGTATTAGATTTTTGGGACAACTTGCTATCATGAAGTTATGGTTGACTTTAAAAAACCATAACTCACTCATAGCGCAACCTCAAGACCTGTTCTTTTTACCTAGATCTAGATTTTTGAGTTACCTTTCTCGTGAAGGTGAGTAGTAGCAGTCCTCCCCTTTTTATTGTTTTACTTGTTTTGGGGTGGAATGCATGACACTATTATATAAACTGTTTTGGCACTATCTTATAAACTACTTGTTGTTTTGCAGACTTGATGTGCTGTCGTGTAGGGTCAATTTCTGGATTACCAAGTTTTAAATTTATATTTAGCCAACTTATCCTAAAACAACACTTTAACGGGCAGTGTACCCGATCGGGTGGAGTTTCGTGGTAAGTAGGGTGTCGAACACTAAGAGCGGGGTCGTTAACCTTATAATCTATCAGTATTTTTGTAACACCCCTAAATTTACAACGCGGCGGAATATCACTTTGGGGTGCTACTTCATAATACATGCACACAAGTCACAGTAAACGACTTCATAAGAGACGTTTATAAAACAAAATCACATTTGATTTTATTTAAAAAGAGGCTCAGAGTTACAATGTCCCAAACCAGTTTAGAAAATATATTTCTAGTGAGTCACATCGTGACTCGTTTTCTTAAAAAATTCCTTTATCGAATGTACAAAATTTCACCGAGTTCCAATCCTTGATATCCATGCTTCATCCCATCCAAGCCGTCACAAGCACCTAAACCTAAGATACATGCTTAAAAACGTCAACACAATGGTTGAGTGAATTCATAGAGTTTTCAAGTAACAATTAGAATACACATTGGTTCCACAGAAAACATTTATAACCTTAGAACGCAGTTTGGTTCCACCAAAAACATGTATGACTTGCTAGCTAGGCAAGCCACACCACATTTCCAACTTCCATGAGCCCGTGTACCGAACCTTAACACATTTATCATTATAGATAAATAACTGACCGGGTAGTATGCCACCCCCTATACTCAATACAAAATGTCCGTTACAGGGTGCTCGCTATTCAATTCAGGATTCAGACCCCGAACAGGGTTGTCAACCCAAATAGATCTATTTAATGCATTCAGCGTTTACCTCCTCGGTAATAAACGAGTACACAATCAAAGGCATAAACTCATGGCAATGAAATCATATTATCATTTCATAAAACTTGCGTTCATTTTTTCGCAACAACAGCATCCAACACGTATTAAAACTGCTTATGCTCAATTTATAAACAAGCAACAACAAGTACGTTTAAAACTATTTGTGTTTCACTTTTCATAACAAACAACAACAAGTACACATCATGTTACTTGTGTTCCATTTTTCAAAACAAGCATGTATCCCCCTCGCGGGTTTTAAAACAGTTCAAAAGCGAGACTATGAACTCATCTTGATCGAAGACCACGATCAATAATCAATCAATCATGAAACGTCACCGATAACAAACTCTACCGCGACCTATAATTATGTCGCTCGGTTACTATATACTCCCTTCGTCCCACTTTTATTATCCCTTTTTGACTTTTTAAAGTCTAAAAATACACATGTGATGAGAAATCCTCTTGCGCGACCTAGATCCTAACACTTAGTATACTTTAGATACTATCTTTTTTTCAAACATAAGTTGTATCACTTTATTGAAAACTTTTCATTTTTGGAAACTTCTTATAATTACAAAGTTTCTATTTTTAGAAGCGTCCTCGTTCATTTAAGTCGTCAAACACAAAATATCATGATCGTAATAATAATAGTGTTTATTATCTTTATAAAATCCAACAAGTCTCATCTTATCCCAGTTGACTTTTAAAGTCAACGTTTGACTTTTTAATATATATTTTTTTCCTTAAATCTGACCCGCACAAAACGACCCGCCAAATCATATTTTCACGACTCGGACTCTAAAGAGATTTTATGCAAAACAACGTTCCGGACAACTTTTTAGTTTTACCCGAGACCTGAAACTCGAAGGAAAATGACAAAAATGCCCCTGCAAGTTTCTGCTGGAACTTATTAGTTTTTTTAACATAACGCAGAAATTTGACTTTCAGTTTTGACCCGTTATTATGCGATTTTAAAACTAACAAACCTATATGCAAAGTAAAACGACATTCCGAACAACTTTCGTGTTTCACCGGAAGGCTAAAACGGACTCAAAAGTGCTCAAATTGTCCATTTTCGAATCTGCCAGCTTACCAAAAAGTCTTAATAGCTGATTAATAGTATAAACTTTTTCCCACACTTCAATCGGCCGTAAAATCTTCGTTTTTAAGAGTTACGGGACGATCCACATATCGAAACGTTCATTAGGACGAACTCTATCATCACTTTTGTGTTTCCGCCGGAAGGTCGGAAACGGACTCCGATCAGGTGCTCCAAACGGCCATTTAAAATTCTGACAGCAAAATAAAAATAAAAATACAATAGCTGTTTGAAAAATATACAAGTTTTCAAATCTTGTTTTCGCCATAACTTCTTCGTTATTAGGAGTTACGGGGTCACCCTCGGAATTACCGGAAAGTAATTTACGAACGAACTCTATATATTTTTAACATCAAAATTCAGTGTTTGTATAAATTTTTCCGAACCTCGAAATACGAGCCAAACTTTCTGCTCGAAATTACATTTTTAAAAACACATCAAAACTTATTTTTGGCTTCCGACAACCTCAAATCAACATCATCTACCCCATTTAACACTCAATTTTACATATTTCTTATTAGTCTAACGCAAGCAAGATTCAATCGGATTTCATCACATGCAATTATCGAAACTCAATCAAATAACGAAAGTAAACATAATACAAGTAATTAAATACTTACAACGCAACACAAAAATCGGTTTCGGCTTCCCCTCTTTTGACCGGGTTCGGACGCAACTACAAACAACCAAACAGAACCTTATCCAATCAAACCAACTAGCTACAATGTTTGTTTATCACCAACAAACAATGTTTTTAACTCATTTTGACAAGAACTCGGCCCGAATTAAATATAGCAAGATACTTGTTGCATGTCGGAAATTCAAGTGGGGATATGTTTAGTTTTGTGTAAGGATCAATATTTTATAAACGGATTATATTGCATGTCAAAATCTGGCGAGTTTTGGCGGCTTGATGGTGGCGGTCGGTTTATGGTAGTGAGGAGGAGGAGAAAAGAATGAGTTTTTGTAAAAGAGAAAAATGGAAGTATACTTTCATATATATATATATATAGGGGTAAAATTTAGAAACTTGACACTTTTAGTCCTTCCTCCTCCAAAGTCCTTCAAAACTAGTCACCAAGGGTGTTCATTTCGGTTTATGTAGCCGACCAAGGCTCGGGATAAAAATTTTGTAAATATTTTTTATTTTTTATTTTTTTCGTCCTACTAAACTTATTTTAAAACATTTAATAAAATGTTAAACCACATAAAACACGACTTTTAACACGATTTCTACGAAAACTCAGGGAAAGCCATAAAACACTAAAATAAATATAATTTCGCTCTCGGAGCAAAAATATAAAATTTCAAAATTTCTTAAATGCTCGAATGAATAGAAATTCGAAACACGGCTTACGAAATAGCCAAAAATAATGATTTTTATCAAATCGCCCAAAACGAAAACGATTATTTCATATTAATCGTAGAAAATAAATCGTGGCTCGAGATAATCGTCGGCCTAAAACTCGGGTTGTTACAATTTTAATTACTCTACTTAAGTTAATTTTAATTACTTGTTAAACCTATGCTATATACGCTTCTAACAAGATTGGAGGGTTTTCAGCCTGAGAGACTGGCACATGTTTTATGGTGACAATAATCAATTCTAAACACAATAAACATGCAAGAAAACAATCAGAAGATAAAAGAGCAGTACAAGCCAAATAATAGAAAATCGTATTAGCCATATTAAATCCGACTAAATATAGGTTTGTTTGTTTAGTGCAATGATTTCTTATCTCGAAGCAGCATATCATTCTTAAGACTTAGGCGGGACATCATCCTAATACCTAGACACGTTGAATCCTATCACAATTAACGTATCCACATAAAGCATCCTTTTAGTTTAATTATAATCTATCAAGGGATTAAAGCAATGGTGGTCTTGTCAAACCCTAGCCCATCGAGACTTTACCCACTTACTGTTTGATGGTATTTTATATACTGGTAGTCCACTATTCAAATCTTTATCAATTAATCATGAACATACTTGTGGAAACATTACGGTTCACCTGCCGGTCCAACTAAGCTCTTAATTTAAAGATAAAGATAGAATGTTATTTATGATCATATTGGTCCAGTAATATAAAACACGATATAGAGATCTATCCTAGTATCTAGCTCACTTGTTCGGTG
>BQNB010133215.1:0-16847 GCA_026074375.1 Tanacetum coccineum
ACATCCTACTAGAGCATAATAAACTTTTTCATTCACTTTCTTGATTTCTCTTCCAAGATTGTTGAGTTGTACTGGTATGGCTTCTAATCCGTCAGAAGTTTTAGTACTTCTGGTCCTTGATGTTCCATTGTGCCATTTTTGAGAGTATTCAGCCATTTCTTGGATGGCTATTTTCGCAACAGCAACAATCTTTGATGGTATGGCTCCTCTCGAATCAAGAATTTGTCTAGTTAGAACATCCAATCTATTATAGAACAAGACTATCTCTTGCATCTCTATCAAATAAGGAAGTCTCTAAGCATCACTTGGTCTATAGTAATATTAGGGATGTGGAATAAATCCACGATCTTAAGAACTTTCTCAATATGTTCATTCGCATCTTCATGATCCGAACCGCTAAAGGTGTTGTCACGTAGTTCCTTGAGAAATTGGCTTTTTAATTCAAAACTATCATTGTCCTTGATCTTAGGCCTAGAAACTCCCGATCCATAGTCGGCTCGAGTTTTACTCATGTATTGTTCCATAGTTTCCGTCACTGTTTCCTCAACTTCTTCCTCCGAATATTCTTCTTGGTCAGAAAATAGATCGAAATTAGGCGATCTCGATTCGTCAAGACTTAGTGTCTTGAAGTGCTTCCTAGATGATTAAATTTCTCGTTCTGGATCCTTGAAAGGTGTAAATAGTTCCTTAGTCAAACTTCTTGTCATGCACTAACTGAAACAAGGGATAAACAATCAGTAGGATGGGCTCAGGAGAAAGAAAACACAAATATACAGAAATTAAATGCAAAAAACCAGATCCTTTACTATATCGGATAGTCAATACGCCATATTCAATGAAAGTGGACCCGCTGTATCAGTTTATTGACCAGAACAGTGTATTATGAAAAGCAATAAAATACACGCAAACAATTAATCATACAAATATACATAATATACAGAATTATACACTAATCTAAATTACACTAATCCTAAGGGTTAGATCTAATCTAATGTTAAAAACCAAAATATCAAATAAAAATCAAGATTAATTTTCACTCCCCGGCAACGGCACCAAAAACATGATTGTATGGTCGTGTGGCTGTAAATTATGATTCATGTTTTAAATTTATATTTTTCCGACTTAACAAAAAACAACACTTTAACAGGCAATGTACCCGGTCGGTGGTAGTTTCGTGGTAAGTAGGGTGTCGATCACTAAGAGCGGGAAATACTTTCAATTTATTAATACTTTGGTTTTTCTAATCTAAGTTAGTCTAGTCTATGTTAAACCTATGCTAAACCTATGTTAATCCTAAATCTAATGGATAAGGGGGGTTTTCAGTGTAAGAGACTCGCACGGGTTTGGTGGTGACTAAAACCAATTCAAGACACTAAAACACACGCAAGCAAATTAACAAAAGATAAAAGAGTGGTCTAGCCAAATATAAGAAAACTGTATTAACCATTATTAATCCAATAAGAACGTTGGTTTGTTTATTTAGTGCAATGATTACTTATCTCGAGGCGGCATATCATTCTTAAGATTAAGGCGGTAATTTTTCCTTAAACCTAGACATATAGAATTCTGTCATAATTAAACGCATCCGCATAAAGCATCCTTATTTGCTGATTATAATCTATCTTAGGGATTAAAGCAATGGTGATCTTGTTAAACCTTAGCTCACGAAGACTTTACCCACTTACTTCTTAATGGCAATTCATACACTAGTAGTCCACTAACCAAGTCTTTACTAATTAATCGAGAACATACTCGTGGATCCCAAGGTCACCTGTTCGTCCAACTAAGCTCACAATCTAAGGGCAAAGATATGTCGAATAGGTTATTATTTGTGATCTTGTTGGTCTAGATGTATAAATCACTATATGGAGAGCTATCCCGACATCTATATTACTTGGTCCGTATCACTAGATCCAGTTGAATGATAGGTCGCATACAAAAGTACGTAAACAACTATAAACTGATAAACATAAACAAGCAATCAATGATAAATTAAGCAATCAAGAAAAACAAATCAAACATTCATATTTACATAATAATGGCTAATACCAGCCTTCAAACGTCATAATCAATACAAAGTAATAATTTAGCCAAGGTAAACTAACCGAGTTAATGAATGATACCAAAAACTAAACGATTACAAGAGTATAAGAGATTACAAGTTGTTTCCTATGGAATTAATTACGTTGCAAGACCTCTTCTGCTCTTCTGAAAATCGACTTTTATGGTTTAGGTATCGAAAATATGATTTAGCACACTGAAAACCCGTTTTTAGGTTTTCTATTTATAAGGTTTAGAATTGGGTCAATATGGCGTATCGAAAGACTTCGATACAGCGTATTGGGGGTTTCTTGGAGTAGGGACCACGCTCGATATCTTCTAGAATATTTTATTACCATAACTTAAATACGGCGTATAGACTCCTCTAGATACGGCGTATAGACTCCTCTGGATACGGCGTATTGATCCTTGTTCCTTTGTGGTCTTTGCTGAAGTGCAGGCACAGATACGTCGTATCTTCCTTGATGGATACGGCGTATAGGATGTCAGAACAATAATCTTTATATTTCTTCGTTTAAGCTTCAGAATGCATGTCTTTTTGCTAATCTTCATCATGTACTCTATAATTACTGTAATTCTCAAATACAAACGATTAAGTAACAATTCTTTGTAATAATTATACTAAATGGGTTATTTACATGGGATAAATGATGCTATAAAAGTATCTATGAGATTAAAAACTGAAAAAAGGAACACTTTTAAGTTATTGGTTTAACTTCTTGATAGATCTAAACATCAACTGAAATCTTGGCATCAAGACATGTGAAATCTTCATAAAATGCTTTCAAATGCTCGTATGCATGCTTCACGTCATCAACAACACACATCTCTCTTATGCTGTGCATCGACAATTATGAGGCACCAATATCAACTGTCCGGATCCCTGTTCCACTTGCCAGAATCGGTCCAATTGTTGAACCACACGGCATGTCATTTCTAACAACAAAGTCCTGCATTACATAAAAGTAATATTATAAAGATGTGCATTCGGCAGAATCATGAGGTTTTCAAAAGGGTTTCAAGCTTGGGTTCAAAGGGTTATATAAGATTAAAGTTTGGTTAATCAAAAGCTAGGGTTTAGAAGGGCAAAAACTAGAGTTTTCATTTGTTCTTAGGTTTATTTGGTCTCTTGTTCATACATAATCATCATCATTCATTGTAAGTACCATATTTTCATGCTTTTTATACATTTTATGCATTCCATGAAGTTTACATATCACCTAGGTATGCTTGTGTATAAGAGAAATTGTTTATAAACTTGTTTTACAAACCTAAACTAGTGCAATTATTCGAGTCACATCGTGTGCTAGTGATAGCAACCCTAGACTAATCTTTTGGCAAATTTCTTTTCATAGTCTTTTAATATAGTGTGTTAACTAAGTTTTTGAAGATGGCCAAAAATAGTTGGATTCGTTTACATTTTTGAATATGCATTTATGATTTGGGTTTGTTTGTGAATTGTTCTTTTTATTGATTTTTTATAAATTTGGAAAAAGTGATGGTATCAATTAAAATAAACTAAAAATTCAAAGAAAAAGGAAAGGAAGAAGAAGACAATGGTATATCAGTCATTTTAGTTCGGCCAATGACCATAAATGGAACCCAAGGTTTGCCACAAGGACGATTTTTGCAATTTCGATACCATGCGGACTAATCGTGCAATTTGGCCAGGACGATTTTTGAAATTATCTCAAAATAATTTGAAAAACCATCCATTGCAACCTTTCTTCACAAACTGGCTTTGAATTAACTTAGAAGTGGCGCCGGGGGGTATCGGTACCATGGCACTAGACCGGCGACGCCAGTTGGTATGCCACCTCGGATTGGCGCACACTTTGAGCCATGGTACCGAGCTCTCTTGAATATAAGCATCCTAATCATAAAAACCATATATAATAACAACCCACAATATTCCCACAAAGACTATATAACAAAATTCTCATCTTGAGCACATTGAACTCCCATTAGGAATTTAGAAATGCTTATAATCTCTTTGATCAATCGATTCAACATATTGGCGAATCTATTTACTCATTAGAAGGTTGTTCCATTTTAATAGCTGAGAGGGAAGGTTATATGATTGGTGTATGATATATTTTCTAAGAGTAAAGGATGCACTACATGGAAATGCATATATTCCCTTGCCATGTCAGCGGGATAAGAAAATTTACCACACCTCACACTACAGGAAACTTAAATAAATACCCGAACGGCATTAGAGTCATGAGGATATTGACGAGAAAGAAACTTTATTTTGAGGAAAGAGAAAAGGTTTTATTGGTTGTTGATGTGAGTGAGAGGAGTAAAAAAGGTTTTTTATTGTGTTATGGGTGATATTTGTGTTTTGAGAGTATTTTTAAATGATAAAAAGTATAAAAATATTAATGGAAGAGAAAAAGAGTGCTGCAATGATTGAGGGAAAATTGAAGAAAAAAAATAAGAGTGTTTTTCGATGATGTGAAGCTGATGTGGCGAGAGAAAACCCTCATCCACACCCTCCACCCTAATAAGGTTAATGGAGAACTCATTAATTTTGATAATATAAAAAGAGAAATGCTAAGCTGACACCATTTTTACAAAAAAAATTCACATACACATGTGGCATGTGAGAAACACTAATTAAATTGCATGAAGTTTTCTCTTTTTTAATTTTTACTCTCCATAATCAAGTGACACTTATTTATGTGGATTTTTGTTTGTAAAAATAGTGTGAAGCTAGCATTTCTCATATAAAAATGATGCTTTGTTTTTATACACACAAGCAAAGGCATTTGTTTCGACACTTTGGATTCCTAGCTTGTAAACCAATTTGCCCAACCAACGGGCATTTGGTCCAATGGTATGGAGGTTTTACCCTCCTAGGCAAGGTCTCATGTTCGAGTCTTGTCTAGGGCGATAGGGGTTTCCTCCCGCGTGTGTAAAGGGAAGGGTGCCATTGCCTTCTGGGCTGGACCCAACCTGGTTGTGTGGGCTCGCTACGCCTTCTGGGCTAGGGGCCATGTAGCCACAAATTGCCGTTCCAAAAAAAAAAAAAAACCAATTTGCCCATAGATGTGGTCCAACCACTTGAGGGGATCCATTTTAGCATCATAATTCCATTAACTAAAAAGTTTAATTTGCCACTCTCAAACTTTAGTAGTATTTGATTCTAAACTTTTTTTTGTTTATTTGGGTTTTTATTTAACATTACGAGCTGACTAGTTTCAAAACGAGTGTTCTTTTGAATAGCTCGAAATCGACGCCGGTGAACTTGGTGACCACCCTCAAATTTAAACAAAAGTCAAAGACTTACAACTAATGATAATGGATTTTGATTCCAAACTTTTTGTTTGAGTGAAAAAAATGGCGAAGGAAGAAAAGTCAGTAGCGGGCGATCTGATAAACTTCTTAAACGCTTCTCCCACTGCCTTCCATGCCGTCGGTAATCTCTTTTCTTTTATTAATCACATGATTTAATTATTAATAAACATACTTTTAATCATACTTTATGCTTTAAAAAAAATTAAAAAAATATTGATGTATTTGAGAATTTAAATCAATTGTTGTTACAAGGCGAAAATTGTTAAAAGTAACAGTGTAACACGTTTAATATCAATGTTTATCTCACTTTTGCATCAAGTTTAACACAGGCGGTGTTTGTCTAAGCTTATTTCTAAAAGCAGCTGATGGCTTATTACGAATAAGCTCATGCTGAGTGTTTGCATTAGCTTTTGATAAAAAGGTGAAAAAAGAGCTCACAAGGAATCTACAAAAAAAAGGAGCTTATACACCCACCCTAAATAAGATCATAAGCTTATCCAGTACTACAAAAGGCTTATTTAATTATTTTGCTATATAAGCTAATAAGACCAAAAGATAAAATTATCCTCTTTAAGCAATTTGAAAAAGTTAGTTACCCTGTATTTGGCCAAAAATGAAGTAAGCACTGGCCTATAGTGCGAGTACATCATTCTTTTTTGTACTTTTCCTAATTTAAAAAACTGTGCATATATCGTTTCGATTTGCAGACGAAGCCAAGAGGCGACTGAAAGTTGCGGGGTATGAGCAAATTTTCGAAAGGGGAAACTGGAATTTACAAGCTGGAAAGAAGTATTTCTTCACAAGGAATTACTCTACTATTGTTGCGTTTGCCATTGGCAAAAAGTATGTATCAACACCTCTACATCTATATGTTACACACACAGTTACTATTTACCAAGCAGTCAACATTGTCAAAGTAACAGAAGCTTGTCGAAACACTATTTTATGTGGCCATGTTTCATTGCAATTTATTATCTAATTTATTATTATTCAGATATGTTGCTGGAAATGGATTTCACATAGTTGGTGCTCATACCGATAGTCCATGTCTCAAATTGAAGCCTGTTTCAAAGGTAATCGATCTTCCATTTTCATACTCAAATTGGTTTTACTGGCATAAATTAAGGTATGATGTGTTATATATCCTCGTTAGATATCAAAAGCTGGTTATCTGGAAGTTGGTGTTCAGACATATGGTGGTGGTTTGTGGCATACATGGTTCGACCGTGATTTGACCATTGCTGGAAGAATGATTGTTAAAGAAGGAAAAGGCGACTCAGCGTCTTACTCTCACCGTCTTGTTAGACTTGAGGAGCCTATTATGCGAATTCCAACTCTAGCAATTCACCTTGACAGGTAGTCTTTATTCATAGAGATAGTCAAAGAGTCAGAGATGTCAAAATGGGCAGGTCGGCAGGTTGAGTACAGATTGCAACAGGATACATTTTGTTACGGCACAGGTTGACCTAACAATTTTGGTCTAAATATATGGAATTATGTATAAATAATCAGTGTGTTAACCGTTAAGTACGATTAAAATATATATTCTTTTTATACAAGTGAATTTAGAATTGAATAATTAGGATCTTTATGCATTAAAGATATACCTCACGCGAGTTTCTACGCGTTTGATTCATTTGACCCGTTTTCTAAAGCAGTGTTATTATTGTCATTTTACATATTCACTTATTGGAGATAGAATATCACCTGAATCGGCTTATTAAAAATGACTAAATGGGTCAAAATTATGGTGGCTTGGTTTTAACAGGGGCGTTAATGATGGATTTAAGGTGAATGCACAAACTCATCTCGCACCTGTCTTGGCAACATCTGTTAAGGTAATCATCATTCAGCTAAAGTCATTTAAAGCCTTAGTTAAGCTGAGGTCAATAGATCAAGACATGTATTTGCACTAAGAACAAAAGTACTTGTGTTCTTCGTTGCTACTTTTAGTGTTCTTATAAGTAATGCCTTGATATTGATTAGCGAAAGAATAAAATTTATAAGGAACTTTTGTCAGGCTGAGCTCAATAAAGTAGTTGCTGATAATGGCCCAGATGGAGGGAAGCCCAATGAAAGTCCAAACGCTGTCAGTAACCAGAAGCATCATTCTCTTCTTTTGCAGGTAGTGCACTTTATTTGATTATAAGCATTGTATCTTTCTTATTTGTGGAATGCGAGTAGAATTATACCTATGAATTGCAAGGTTGTCCAAACTGCAATATATTAGCTAATATCTGTTTGTAGGATGTGCGATATACTACTGGTATCTAACTACTGTGAGTTAAGTCACAGTAGTCTGATTCTGAATTTCTGATCTTGATCATCTGAATATTTCAGTTTTATACGGTCTGTAATAGAAGTGGATATTATTGGAAAAACAAAAAGCTAATCATCTGATTCTGATTATTCATTACCACAAATTTGATTCCAAAACAGACATCCAAACACATCTTAGAAAAACTACTAGTTAATTTTTGTGGATATACTGATTGTTGGTTTTCCTTTTGGTAGATGCTTGCAACTCAGGCAGGATGTAAACCAGATGACATATGTGATTTTGAGTTACAAGCTTGCGACACTCAACCAAGTATTATCGCTGGTGCAATGAAGGAGTTTATATTCTCTGGAAGGCTGGACAATCTTTGTATGTCTTTCTGCTCTTTGAAGGTAAACTTTTAGTATTTCGTTCATTGCCTGTTTCCATGATATACATACAAAATTTAAAATTCTCTAGTAATCTTTGTAATATATTTCAGGCGTTAATAGATGCTACCGTGTCAGAAAAAAGTCTTGAAGATGAGAGTGGTGTAAGAATGGTGGCATTGTTTGATCATGAAGAGGTTGGATCAAGTTCGGCGCAAGGAGCTGGATCTCCCGTCATGTTTGACGCTCTTAACCGCATTACAACCTTCTTTTCCTCCAATCCACAGGTAAGAAATAACGGGTCAAAAGGGGTACTTTTTGTTAAGGACAGATTGGGTTGACATGAAATCACTTTTTGCGATATAGAATCTAATGTTTGTTTCGACTAACTTGATTTTCTGATACTTTTGTTTGCGTAAATTCGTGCAGTTACTAGAAAAAGCAATCCAAAGAAGCTTCTTGGTGTCCGCGGATATGGCGCATGCATTGCATCCAAATTACATGGTTTGTGTGTCTTGTACCCTGGTTTCAGCTACTGATATTCTTTTGATATACAGTTTTATATCATGATTTCTCTCTCTTTTTTTTAATCAGGACAAGCACGAAGAGAATCATCAACCCAAGTTGCACAGTGGGCTTGTGATTAAACATAATGCTAACCAACGTTATGCCACCAATGCTGTTACTGCCTTCATATTCCGGGAAATAGCAGCCAACCACAATCTTCCTGTTCAGGTCAGCACATTATTCTTTGTTACAAAGTTGGCCGCGGTAAACAATCGGTTTGTTGGTTTCTGTTTATAGTAAAGTTGGCAAACGGTCAGATCAAATTTCTTGGCAGCGAGTCAAAACGGGCTGTGCTGCATTGACCTGCCAACACTTTTGTTATGATACACATCTTTATAATATTACTTTTATGTAATGCAGGACTTTGTTGTTAGAAATGACATGCCGTGTGGTTCAACAATTGGACCGATTCTGGCAAGTGGAACAGGGATCCGGACAGTTGATATTGGTGCCCCACAATTGTCGATGCACAGCATAAGAGAGATGTGTGCTGTTGATGACGTGAAGCATGCATACGAGCATTTGAAAGCATTTTCAACCAGCGGTTTATGAAGATGTGGAGCAAGACAAAAACAGGAAACCGGTTTCCTCTAGTGTATACTTGAAGTGGATCCACAGAATTACAGGAACTGCTACCACCATTTTTTAATGAAAAATTTAGCAATATCTTGGCCCTGATAAAACAAGTCAATACCGCATTACAAACGGCCAACCTTACTATGCAGCGTGTCAAATTCACATCAGAGGCAACCATTTACAAAATACACAATAGAAATGGTATTACCAAAGGTGGCCACCTGCGGAAAACAGATCATACAAGGCGAACCGCTCCCCAGGTACCAACTCCCATCCTCTCTGAAAGATCTGGAAGGTACCACACATACATTCCCTGCATTTGGCAGCTCTAAAATCTTAAAAGATAGCTGTAAAAATTGCTTTATCTCAACTGATGTATCTGATACAATAGGTTTCATAGTCAATGACTTTAGAGAATATATAGGTTCCTCAATAGATGGCTTACCTTGTGTCACATAATGTAAAAAAAACTAATTTATTCTTTTATATATTTTCCAGGTTGCTTTATAATAACAGGTGTAGGAAATCAAGAATTGCAACTATCAAATGGAAGTCTTTTGAGAATACATGTCGAAGAAGATCTTAGTATTAGTACTGTCTATTAGTTTAGTTGGCATATTTTTTTTTGTTTAAGTTGTGAACTTTATGGTAGTTTGACGTTTGACAAATTTGTACTTGGA
This sequence comes from Tanacetum coccineum, assembly GCA_026074375.1. NCBI lineage: Eukaryota > Viridiplantae > Streptophyta > Magnoliopsida > Asterales > Asteraceae > Tanacetum > Tanacetum coccineum. Next base: position 9,831 of record BQNB010133215.1, read on the forward strand.
ATATGAAATTATTAATGATATTATATCATTGCTATGATGGAAACAATTTATGTGTCCACATATAATTAAAACAATGCTTGTATTTGTATTTAATTCTCTCACGGCAAAATATGCGGTGCGAAAAAAGCTAAATGAAGTGTTGCCTCTAGTTGAAAAAGTGTTGCACCAGTATTCTTAAAATGAAATAGAAGTGTTGTATTAGATGATGGAAAGTGTTGCACTTGATGCATAAAAGTGTCTTCATCGTTTTAAAACTTGCTGACTTTGTACGTCACAGAGCCCAAATTGTTCTGGAATAACCTGTACATATGCTTTTAGGAAATCTACCTATACTTTTCTGTTGAGTACTTTTTATTGAAATAGTAAATCATCCTCTGGATTTGGCTGTGTAAAAATTAGACTAACTCTTGGGGTTTGATCCCGTCAGTTGGTAGATCATTTTAGCTAGCTTTCATATGTTTAGTACCGTAAACACGGAATAATGTACAATCTAGCTCTTATGATGAAGATTTTATTAGAGATAGCAGCAGTTGGGTTAGGCTACATAGATTTGTAACTAGAATGACTCTGTGGTTCAACAGCTTGGCAACATATACTGACATGATATACTTTGAATGATTAATTTTGTGAAGCCTGTATTTTACACTTGATCAAATGTTTTTAGACAAACAAGATGGGTGATTGTCAGCGGTCCAAGCCCCTATCTAGGCTTATTATACTTTAGTAGCAGACTTTTTGAACTCAAATCCATTAAACAGTTTTGTTAACCATTTGCATCTTTTAAGGCTACCATGGTTTACAATTTTTTTTAAATAGGACATCTAACTTTTCAATGTTATGTTATTGTGACCATACATCACTAAGACTTAAAATGACACAAATTTCAGTTTAATTTTAGAAGTTGAATTTGTAATAGACATTATAAGTGAACATTGTATAAAATTCTTTCATTTAACTTACAACCCCCAAAATAGAATGTCCAATCTAAGCCATCGCTAGATTGGATAAGACAGAGCATAAGGATGTGTGTGTGTAATTGTAGGCTACCTTAAAATGTTGTTTGAATGTAAAGTATTAACATTAAACGTCTCTTTATCGAGGGAGGAACCTAAAGAATCTGAAGAATTTGCAGGAAGGGAAGAAATGTCAGTTTTACCATATCAGGGCAAGTTTAGTAATTTTTCTTTCGTACATTTTCAGACAGTAACAACATAAAGTGCATGGTGTATCAACAAGATTCAAAGATTGTGTGTTATAAGAAAGTTGTCTTGATAACCATGATTTAGTCGGTATTCATGTTCAAATGGTGTATTTTTGTAATGACAAATGAATACAATTGTTGGTATGTTATGGGTATTGATTATATTCTCTTTTATGTTTGGATTAATTTGTGATACGTTAACAAGTTAAGAATTTTAGTTTTCCGTTTTGATAAAAGGAAAAGGGTGCCACGAACCTAGATATTTTGTGGTTGTCGGCAACTTGTGGATGGTGACGACTTTTTGGTCACCAATCAACCAAAATAGTGACCACCATTTGGTCTATGATAGATTGGTGACGAGGATATTTGGTCACCGATGGGTTGAAGTTGTATTTACCTCCATCCCTTCAGTGACAACTTTTTGGTCACTATTTGGTGACGAAACTACATTTGGTCTCTAATGGTAATTAGTGACGAACTTTTACTGACCACTGGTGACCACTTATATTTGGTCACTAATCACGTTTGGTGGCGAAATTAGTACTGCTTGTGACAAAAATTTCTCGTCACTAAAAGCACTTTTTCTTGTAGTGCTTCCACATCTTTAGGTCTATTTTTAAGTGTAAATTTTAGGCATACAAATTATTTTTCTTTAAGTAATACTTGTAATATACGACGAGCTTATACAAAGTTTCTCATCGGGTAAAACTATGCTAAAAAAATAAATGATATATCCATTTGTCATGTCGAATGAGGGGTAGTAACTCGTATAGGGCATACCCGACCTTAACAAACTGACCTATCCAAGTTAACCAAAACACGTTTATAAATAACCCGAACAACGTCCTATTTTATAGTAACATCAAATTTCTAGAAAAAAACGAGTTAACAGGGTCAACCCGTTAGCCGACAGCCACATATCTCAAAGGCTATGATTGTAGAAAAAACAAAATTCCCTATATTGAGTATTTAATAATGCCAACAACACATAACTAAGTAGAACGAAACATAAAAACTAAGGGGTTATTATTAAGACCCACTAAAATGATGTAAATACCTTTTAATTTTTTTTTTAATTTTTATAATTTTGTTTATATTATAAAACTGTGAAATTAAAAAAAGGGAACGGAAAATATAAGGTTTGATAAGTCAAAAGCAGTAAAGCATGAAAAATACGGAGCATGAAGCTGTCTTATCCTGTTAATAAAATAAGTAAAACTACCGAAACAGAAGTTATAAAGTTTTATAAGTCAAAAACTATAAAATATAAAAAATATGAAACCAAAAAAACATAAAAAACGTTTCTGCTAAGGGGGTAGCAAGACCAAAACTAATCATATTTTTAAGAGTAAACTGCAAAAATCATCCCTGTGATTTGTAGTTTGTGGCACTAATCATCCCTAGTCGATACTATTGGCACTAATCATCCCTGAGTGGTGAAACGTTCGGCAAAAATCATCCTTAAAGGGATGATTTTTGCAAAAAAGTTTGTTAAACTTTTTGCAAAAATCATCCCCAATAAGGATGATTTTTGCTAGACATTTGCCACTCATGGATACTTTAGTGCCAATAGTATCGGCTAGGGATTGATTTAGTGCCACAAACTACAAACCACAGGGATGATTTTTACAGTTTACTCTATTTTTAAAGTTGGTGTCTGTCTTTCCGACCAGAGAATCTTCAACTTTCCGGCGCCGGTTAGGGTTTACTTTTTTTCCGATCATTTTCATACTTTTATATCATCACGGGCTCTTATTATTATTATTATTAATTGGTGTTATTATACTAGTTTGATTATTAGATGTTAGGACAAGATTGGATAGTTCGAATATGCTTTTTTGTGGCGTGGATTAATTTTATCGACTAGTTTAAGTATACAAGATATCAGCTTCAAACGTACGTACAAAGACGACTCTAGTTTAACAGCTTGCTCTACTGATCATAGTTTTGATGGATGTATTTGAGCTGTCCAACAAATCTCAAAGCTTCATCCAGCTGTGTTTGAGTCTGCATTATGATTACTAGCTCAACTATGGAATCAAGCTTTAGTTTTTAATGTAACACCATTGAATCGAGTTGTAGCCTCAACCTTCTTGGCTTGGTTCAGGTCTAGCCTTTCTTTGTTAAGTGATGGCATGAACTGAACATTCATAAGGGGTATGATTGTACAAAACAAAAGTTATAGGGTGCTTAATGCCAACATAAATCCAAGTGGAACAAAACATCAAAAAAAACCCCAACCAATCATATTCAAACTAGGTGTCTTTCCGACCGGAAGAATCTTCAACTTTCCGGCGCCGGTTAGGGTTTAACTTTTTCCGATCATCTTTATCCATCAATCATTTTATACTTTTATACAATATCTTGTCATACTTTATGTCATTAGTATTATTAATCTTGGTTGTTAGATGCTAAAATTAGTGCAAGATTTTATAAAGCTATTTACTTTTGGTGCTTGATTGTAAGTGGGTGTTTGGGATTGCTTATTTTTTCTGCTTAAAGATAACTACTTCAGGGATATAGTGTTTGGGATTATAACTACTTCAGGATATAGTGTTTGGATTTGCTTATTTTGTAAAAAATGCAACGTACTCTAGAAAAAGCAATAGTTTGTTGGAAATATGAAATAGAATACATTACAAAATGTGTTAAGTAAGATATGATGATTAAATATTGCTTATAATTATCAGAATGTGCTTAGTTTATGCTGCTTCTGCTAAAAAATAAGCCAAAAAGCAGAAAAATAAGCAATTTGAATAGTTCAAGCTGTCAAGTCGAGCTTGCTTTATTGCTTATAGTTTTGACTTGTAATAAATATATTTGAGCCCTTCAAGCTGTAGAAAAAACCTCAAAGCTTCATCCAGCCGTGTTCACGCCAGCGTTAAAAGTACCAGTTGAACTATGGAATCAAGTTTTAGTTTTTAGCTTAACACCATTGAATCGAGTTGTAGCCTAAACGAGCTCAACCTTGGCTTGGTTCAGGTCTAGCCTTTGTTAAGTGATGGCATGAACTGCACATTATGGAAACACTTTAAGGGAATATAAAATAATGCTATTATGGGTCCTTTCAACTAAAATAAATTAGGAATACTAGAGGGCAAAAGATCATTTATTATAGTTGAACTTCATAGGGAAGTTTATAGTGTAATGTTGCTAAAACATTGGTGAATTGTCTTTGTGTTATAGTGATGCTGTAAATAGTGTTTGAGCCCGTATAAGCATTAGTTGTAAGCTGCATTGTGTTTGTTATTTCTGAACTTGCACTTGAGTGATTATGACTTTATTACATTGTTATTTAATTCGAGTTAAAATATTGTTTCATTCTAGTGTGGATAAGGGAATACCGGTACAGTTGGTTGTGACTTCTTGTTTGTTGCAGTTACAAACTATAAAATCACCTTTGTAACAGAGAGGTCATTTTTTTGGTAACAACAGTTGTGATAATCTTTTGCTGCTGCTGTGTTTCAAATCGTGCTAGGATTCTTGATGTTTGATTTCACGATCATGTTTCCTTTTACGTGTTGATAATGCCATGGTTCTTACTTTGTGTTGCTACTGTACCAAGCAAAATAAATAATTAATAACTTTCTACCTTTTGTAACAGTCAACTGTTAATTCATATTATCAGTTGATTGTCTGTTGTTTACAAGATTAAAAAATTATAGCCTCTACTTCATTCAGTTCTTTAAACCAGAACCTTAGAATCTAGGAGCTGTCAATTTCAACCTATTTATGTATGAACAGGTTCATTAAGGTCATGTTTTACCCGTCAGTTAAATGAGTCAACTATTGACGAAACTTGTTGAATGAGTCGCCCGTAGCCAAATGTAAAATTGTCTTAAAAAGTGTTCTGGTCATATCATCCCTACCCATACGTATATTAAACTTGACTGTGCAGAAATATGTCTTTTTGTGAACTCCTTACCCAACCTGACTTGATCCAAACTTTTCACAATGTTTATATATTTTAATTGCTTAATGTGTAGAACAGAAGATGGTGATTCTCCACCAGTCAGGGCTCAAAGAATCACGAACTATCTGAAGCCGTATCTCTTAAAAATGCACTTTTCTAACAAGTTTGTCAGTGCACAAGTGATTCATACCCCAACTGCAACTGTTGCCTCTTCGGCAAGCTCACAGGAGAAGGCTCTACGGGAAGCTGTGATTAGCACACAACAAAGTCTAGAGATGTTGCTTGCTGCTGCTAATATTGGGAACATTTAGTTGAGAGTGCTACTGAAAAGATATTCCCGCTGTGTCGTTTTTACAAGAAAGAGAAAGATACCAAGGTAGTGGAAAGCATCATAAGAATCTTAAGATAAGCAGGTGTTTAAGTTGCTTTAAATTGTGTTGCTTTTTTGCTGGCTCGTCTAATGGTTTTCTTGTAATAAATTGGAAAAACTAATCATGTACTTTAGATTATTAGGTATCACTTTGTTCATGCATGGATAGCAACAATGTATTGGACTAAGAAGCTAAAATGCATTCATGGTATCCGAGGATGAGCCAGGTTCTTCAAAATCTGTTGTATGAGGCTAAGTGTTATGGTGACCGCACAGGCGACCATCACCTCAGCGTCAACTCAGTTTTCTCTCTCCTAGACCACACACAGACAAAACACCCGTTATGGTGACCGCACATAAAAAAAGAGGCACTGAACGTTTTTTTTAATTAAAAAATATTTCATTAATAAAAAACATTACAATAAAAATAAAAAAAAACTTAAAAACATACCAATAGATTTTTTTTTTTTTTTTTTTTTTTTTTTTTTAAACTTAAACTAAAATTTAAATTCTTTATATGTTTAAATGGAAGGCATCTCAATTTTTATGTCCCAACATGACAATTTTTTAGAATTTTCCAACAGGTCCAACGAAAATCTGGCCGAACTGTGTGTTTCATATCCGCTAATAGTGCGTTTTGAAAACACGACGAGTCAGTATTGACCGTTCTCGTTCATAACACTTGTTTTGACTCTATCGTAAACAGGCGGATAAACAGCAATTTTAAGACGAAGCGATTTTTTCCATTTGAGGGCGACGACATCGTATCGTCGGATCTTCTCTCCCATTTCGTTCTCAAAGCAAGCAAGAACCTCTGACCAAAACCCCTTGAAGTTCAGTGTGTTTGCTCTGTTTTCCGACACGTCGCACCAAGCTTTACACAACGCGATCACTTCCGCTGTTGTCCATGGTTGTGAATATGCTTTTTGGGATGTGGAAGACATTGTTTGGTTAGTATATAAATAGAATGGTTGTAGAAAAATTGTGTAAAAATAAGAAGAAAATGTGGGTTTTATATAGAATTAAAAGTGGTGATTTTCTTATAATCAATAAAATGTATTTAAATGTAGCAAAACGCTTACAATTTTAAGTGGAGTGGGATTTGTTCGGACTTTGTACTGAGACCTGAAAGAATTGACAGGTTCGTGTGGGGACACGTTTCAATTGTTGTTGTTGTTAATGGAGATAAACGTGTTAATGTTGTGTCCATGTGGGATTGACCGACCGAATGAAACACCCCATAACGTTTAGCCTGATGGATTTCATTCTCTGTTTTATCTGTATGCTTTTGTAGGTTATATATATCTTTTATATAGTAAAGGAAAACGTTAAGTGGGATATTCGTATTTCAAAAAAATCAAATCATACCTTATTTATTAATATTTTTTTTGTTAATCTTTATTTATTTGAAGTATATCAAATTTGAAAAGGTAAAAATTTCCTTAATTGACAAAAAAAAAGGTAAATTCGATTTTGTATATGTATATGTAAAAAAGATGGAAAATACACATGTACTTAAAATTAAATTGTTAA